>WHVD01000128.1:0-243837 GCA_015178975.1 Hysterangium stoloniferum
CCTATATAAAAAATTGAAAAAATAGAAATTTTCTTCTTTATTACCCCCATCTTCGTCACTATGGGGACCAAAACCAACACCACGCAAACCAATGCCGACAGCAGGGCCTCCACGGGCACTCCGTATCGGGCGCCGTGGACGGCGGCCCAATTGTTGGCGCGGCGAGAAGAGCAGCGCCAGCTTCGTGAAGCAGCAGAGAGAGAGGCGAGGAGGCTGAGGAGGCCCTGGACAAGGAGTACCAGGAAGCATTGGCCGCGGAGGAAGAGGCCGCAAAGGAGAGGGAACGTGAGGCGGAGGAGGCTGCGCGAGTGGCCGGAGAACGCCCGGGTGGCTGCGGAGAAAGCCCGGTTGGCCGCGGAGAGGGCCGCCATTGTTGCGGGAAAAGTAAGTCCCAAATTCACTTGTCGATTGTTTACTGACTTGTGATTTTCAGCGCAAAGCGACAGAGGTGGAGTCCGAGTCCGAGGGGGAGCCAGAGAGCCCCCAAAAGGTAGGCCTCATGTCCATGGAATACCCGCGGAGACTGACCAACTCAACAGAAGGCAAGGAAGGCGGCGCCAGTCCGTCTTCCGACGCGGAACGAGCCGCGGTGTTCCGGTTGCAACGACCGGAACACGGAATGCAACCGAAAGGCCGGCCGGGGGCCGGGATGTTATCAATGCGCGCACCTCAAGGCGAGGTGCTCGCTTGTGCACGAGCAGGCCACGGGATCCGGGGCGCGAGACATAAGCGGTACGGACGGGTTGTCCGGGTTGGACGAGGTCCTTGGACGGATCGCCGAGGGCATCGAGGCCCAAAACGAGTTGCTCCGGAAGAGCAACAAAGTCCAAATTGTGGTGGCAAAGGAGCTGTCCGGACTCCGCGAGGAGTTTTGGAAGTTCCTGGCGGAGTATGGCGGCTATGTCTTTGAAGAGCCGCAAGTCGGGAGTTCCGAGGATGCCGGATCGGATGAGGACGGGGTTGCCGCGGAGGTCGCGGAGCTCCCAGAGGAGATAGCTGAGGAAGCAGGGAAAAAGAACAGTCCCATAAATGTAGACTGAAAAAGTAGTATAGAATAAAAAATAATTTGAATTATAAAAGCAAAGCGTGAAAGAAAAACATAAAAATTAAAAGTCAAAGCCAAAGTCCGCGGGGAATCCGCTTAAAGACTTGACAAGACATGTCAGAACCTGTAAAAGCAAAGAGAGACATAGGGCGACAGGGAATAGTGAAAATGAGTCCAAACGTAACACGGGGGTCCGTGGAGTGCGGTCAGAGAGACGATAATGGTCCAGGTTTGAGTGGGTAAGCTGTATGAAAGTCAGTAACAATTTCCGTGGCATTACCGAGTTCCGTGGCCAAAATCCATGAGGTTTCTTCATCGGTGCCCTCGTAACCCGCCCACTTGACCAAGTAAAGCAGTTTACAAGTGCGTCGACGCTTGTCAATTTTTGAATCTAAAATCTGAGAGATTTCAAACTCGGGTTCTCCGTCAATGACGACAGGAGGAGGCGGAGATTGCACGCGATCTGGGATAGTGTTAGCAGTACAAGGTTCTAGCATAGAGACATGAAATACCGGGTGTACCGCAGCGCATGCTATCCGGAAGCCGTAGAGTCCAAGAAACTGAACCTACTTGTGCGATAATTTCAAAAGGACCTAAATATTTTTCAGCAAGCTTCTTTGATGGACGGGTAGTCCGGAAGAATTGAGCTTTGACATAAACACGGTCGCCAATCTTGAAGTTTGGTGGCGGGATCCGGTGTTTGTCCGCTGAATGTTGGTATTGCTCTTGGGCGGACAATATTGCAGTCCGGAGTTCCTCGTGGAGCTCGTGGAGGTCCGTGGTGAACTCTTGAGCACGAACAGAGGCGAGATTTCGTTCTGGATGTACTGTAATATTTGGATTATATCCTTTATTTGCAAAGAACGGGGAAACGCCAGTAGTGGCCGAGGGTGCATTGTTGTAAGCAAATTCTGCAAGTGGTAACAAGGTTTTCCAATTGTCCTGTTGATAGTTGCAATATACGCGGAGGTATTGTTCCAATGTCTGGTTGACGCGTTCGGTTTGTCCGTCACCTTCCGGGTGATGTCCGGACGTGAAATGTAATGTCATGTCCAAGGATTTTCCGAGGGATCTAAAGAAGTGAGACACGAACTCTGATCCTCGATCGGAAGTCACGTGGGACGGAACTCCGTGCTTGGAAAATACGTGGATAATAAAAAGTTCCGCTAACTGCACGGACGTAATTGTATCATAAGTAGGGATGAATATACCTTGTTTTGAGAATCTGTCAACAACGACTAGGATAGCGGAAAAGCCTTCGGAATCCGGCAGGTGTTCAATGAAATCCATAGATATAGAATTCCACGGGTGTTCCGGTACCGGGAGTTGTTTCAAAAGGCCGTATGGCTTGTGTCGCTGAGATTTCGAGCGGGGACAAGTAGTGCAAGATTTACAATAGTGCTTAACGAATCCACGGAGTCCGGGCCAAGTATATTCTCTTCTTATTAATGATAGAGTCTTGTTGTACCCGAAATGTCCTGAGAGTGGATGATCATGTTTGTATTGAAGGATCCTGAGGCGGAGGCCGTCGGAGTCCGGTACATAGATCCTATCGTCAAGTCTAATGAAACCATGTTGATCAAGAGACCACCGAGGTTGATCGGGGTCCACGGGATTGTCCAGATGAGCTTTAGTAACTGGGTCTAGCGGAATTGCCGATAGAATATCTTGATGTAGCTTTTCGATATCCATAATGATAATTCCACGGACAATGGGATTGACGAGGAAAGTTGCGCGGACCGATGCGGTAAGTTGTTGATTCGTGAAGATAGGTTTCAGGTTGTGCGGATTTACCGTTGCATAGTCGTTGCTCCCCTCTTTAGGATAGACGTCCCATCGTCTAGTTAAAGCGTCGGGTTTGCCGCCGAGACGGCCGGGTCGAAAACGGATAATCATGTTGAAGGCGGAGAGATATTCAGACCAGCGGGCCTGCCGACGGGTCAAGAGTTTTGTGGTAGAAAAGTATTCCAGGTTTTTGTGATCTGTTACAACGTCAATAGGAGCTCCTGAACCTTCCAAATAGTGTCGCCACGCTTTGAAAGCTGAAAAGATTGCCAGAAGTTCTTTATCATGAACGTCGTAGTTGAGCTCTGCTCCGGTAAAAGTCCGGGACAGAAAAGCCACGGGGTGAACTTCTCCGTCGGAGTCCTGGATAGAGAGAATGGCTCCAAGTGCATAGTCGGAGGCGTCCGTTTCAACAATGAGCGGGAAGTCCGGTTTCCAATGCGACAGAATAGGAGCTGTGGAAAAAGAATTTTTTAAAAGATTGAAAGCTTTTTGACACTTATCGTTAAAGTTCCACGGAGTACCCTTACGCGTAAGACGGGTAAGGGGTACCGTGATGTCGGAATATCCACGGATAAAACGTCTATAAAAATTGGCAAAGCCGAGGAAGGATTGGATATCTTTAACTTTTCGGGGTTCGGGCCAGTCTTTGATGACTTGCACTTTAGTTTCGTCCATGCGGAGTCCATCGGGTCCCATCATGAAACCTAGGTATTCCACGGAGTCCGTGTCAAAAGTACATTTTTTACCATTTGCGAATAAACCATGTTGTCTGAGCCTCCGGAGAACCTCACGGACTTGTTTGTCGTGTTCCGCGGGATTCTCGGAGTAGATAAGAATGTCGTCCAAGTAAACAATGACGCATACATCGAGCATGTCGGAGAAAATGTCGTTGATAAAACGCTGAAAAACAGACGGGGCATTAGTGAGTCCAAAAGGGATGACCAACCACTCGAAGGCCCCATAGCGGGTTCTAAAAGTGGTTTTCCATTCATCGCCCGCGGCAATCCGGACCAAATGATAGGCATGCTTGAGATCTATTTTGGTGTAAATCCGGGCATTCCGCGGAGCATCGAGCAGGTCAGATATAAGTGGGAGTGGATATTTGTCCTTTTTGGTGACAGCATTGAGTCCTCTAAAATCAACACATAGTCGAAGGGATCCATCCTTTTTTCTGACAAACAGAACAGGTGCTCCAAAAGGAGACTTTGAGGGTCGAATAAAACCTATGGACAAATGTTCATCCAGGAAATCACGGATTGCGGATAGTTCCGTGGACGAAAGCGGGTAAATATGTCCTAGGGGTGGCTGGGCGCCATCTTCAAGATCGATTTTTAAGTCGTATTCTCTGTGAGGCGGAAGCCGGTCAGCTTTTCGCTTGCTAAAAACATCCGCGAAGTCATGGTATTTCTCCGGGACGCCTTCTAGGTCAGCAGCTTGCTCAGATTCGGATACTGGGGTTGAGAAACGTCCAGTTGCTTCATCAATTTTTAAGTTGATAGTGAACGCCTGGGATCCATCCATTTTTGAAGCCCTAATAAAAGCTGCAGCATTAATCAGAGAAATGGACGGAGGTGCCGTGGGTTCCGGGGAAGCTGTGGGTGCCGTAGGGATCACAGGAGTCCTCGAGACTGCAGGTGCCGGGAAGGCCATGGGTGCCGTGGAGGCCGAGACAGGCGCAGTTTCCTCGGTCGCCGCGGGAGTTCGGAATGTTATACTGTTAGCTATCCAGTCAATCAACGGATTGTAGCGGGTAAGCCAGTTATGTCCTAGAACCACCGAGCAACTTGAGTCTAACTGGGTCACATAGAAAGTGACCAATTGAGATGTTCCACAAGGGAAACTGATGGGTAAATCACAAGCTTGGGTAACAACCGAATTACTTGTGCCATCGAAGAGGCGGAGAGCGACGGGATTTATCGAATAAGTTGACAAAGAATTTTTTTGCGTGAATTTTGTATCTAAAAAACAATGAGTCGAGCCGGAATCTATGAGAGCTGAAAAAACGAATTTCGGAAGCATATTAGACATAAGTTTAACGAAAAATGAATCAGAATGTGAAAGAGCGGATGCGTTGAGGCGAGTGAACTCTTGAATGCGCGGAGAGGCAACGCAACCCCTAACCCGCGCGGAGTCCGCGGGGTTGCTTACTCTTTTTTCGAATCGGCAGCCGGTTTGTCCTTCGACAGGGTTTCCGTGGAGGCCTTGGCTGTTCGACCCTTTGAAGAGTTTGCTTTTGCCAGCGGACATTCCGGGACTCGATGACCGGGTTTCCCGCACAAGAGACAGAGGTTGTTGTCCATACGACGTTGTCTTTCTTGTGGAGTCAATTTGCCATCAGGTCCGAGTTTGCCTGAGAGGTCGGGTTTTCCGGCTTGCTTGCCGGACTGTTGACCCTTGTTGTTGTCCTTATTGTCCTTATTGTTGTTGTTGTTGTTTGAAGACTTTTTATCGTTCTTCTTGTCGGATTGCGTGGAGTTCTGGTTGCTGGTTGACGAATTGGTGTTATTGTTTTTGTCCTTGGACTTATTTATTTTGTCCGCGGATGTCTCGCGGGCAACTTCCGCGCGACGTTCCCAATAACGTGCGTCCGCGTTTTGAGCTTTGAGGCGCATACGGGACAGGGTTTTTGGCTTGCCATCTTCTCCTTTTGAGACTTCGTCTTTAAGGCGGGACGGCAGACCGGCATAGAATTGGTGGCGGAGAGCGGGATCGCCCCACTGACAACGAGCTGCAAGATTATTGAATTGGACGATGTAGTCCGTGATGCGCTGCGTGTCCTTCATACGAAGATTTGTGAGACTATTCTCGGCTTCTCCTGTCGGGTCATACGGGCCGAAGTTGGTTTCAAGCTCCTCAACAAAAGCTTCCCAATTTTCAAGCCAGAGCGGCTCTTCCTCGGTAATCCCGCTAAAAGCCGGTTCGAACCATTTCAACGCGGATCCCGACAAATATGAAAGTGCGTAGTTGACTTTTCGGGAGTCCGTGGAGAATGCAGCGGCGCGATCGCGGAAATTGAAGCGACATTGCATGAGGAAAGTAGAGAGTTTGTTTGGGTTGGAACCCGTGAAGGGTTCCGGAGCATTGACTTTTGACCGTGGAGGTTCTTGTTCCTTTCTTTTTCGTTCTTCTAGCAGGTGCGTCATGAATTTATCTATAGTACCTGCTAAAAACTCAGAAGTAGGATCCCTCGTGTTTGGTCGTTGAAAAGGCGGAGGATTTTCAGGAGGGATTTCGACACCTTTGCCCTTGTCGGGGGCCACGGAATCGTCCTCGCGCTCGGATTCGTCCAGGTCTTCCGGGATTTCTTCGATGCGGGCTTCTTCCATGGGTTCCGACTGGTTCGCAAGCGTCTGACTGGTATACAGAGTTAACGGGGAATGAAGAGTCGACGGTCCAGGCATTGATGACTGTGCGCGTGTACTTCTTCTTGGTGGCATAATGAAAGCAATCTGCGAGTATTAGTCAGAAAATACTGTTAGGATACACACTCAGGCCGGGTTTCCGGAGAAACCCGCGGGATATCCGGTAGGACTTGGCTTCAGCTTATAGGCTGCGCCCTCGCTAGATCGTGTTGTCCAATTTCAGACAGGCGGACGGGAATCCCGGGGAGTCCAGGCGGGGGTTCGTGGGTCGTGAGTCGTAGGTCGTGAGTTGAGAGTCGTGAGTCGAGATAGTCGAGAGAGATAGATGCGCCGGAGCCCGTGGGCTCCGACTAGTGCGAGCGGTCTGATGAGAGTAGGGTTTTAGAGAGGAAAATGTATTAGATTACTGGGGGGAATCTAAGCTAATTTTCTGACTGGATTGTATGTACAACATCTGCCAGTTTATATAGACCGTGGAATGCATGACATACCGAATCCAGTAATAATGAGACGAAACGAGCAAAACATAAAACGGGAATAGTAAACACCAAATTGGTGTTAGGAACGGGACGGAACGGAGCGGAGTCCGAATCGTGACAAAGCATAACCCATAACGGGAAACGGAGCGGGAGCGGAGTCTTAAATCGTGACAGGTCATTTGACTAAAACGGGAACGGGGCTCGATTAGAGCGGTGACGGGATTCTAAGCGGGTCCGGTGACTGATGCGTGGGACGAAGACGGACATAGACAGAGACGGGGTCCGGGGGAAGTCCGGTGACTGATATGTGTCTTAATGAGGTCGAACGTAACGAGTCTTGACGTAACGGAGTCCGGGCGGGAAATCCTATAAACAGACGATTGGTGCTTATAGCGCGTGGGGGCGTACGAGTTAGTGCCCGGAGTCCGGCGGGATTTGTCCGGGTCGTAACACCATGTCGCAACCCGATGGTCTCCGAGAATACTACAGTCTATCGATGTTCCAAGTTATTGATCAAGTCATCATTTCGGCAACCTTCGGAATACCGACACTGACATATACCTTCATGGCGATCAAACCTCGTTTACGCCCCTGTCAAAATATACTTGTACCATCTGGTTATGCTTTGATACATCCCCTTTCATTATGATGATCCATTTTACTCTATGTTTCACATATGCCCATATATACCTGTAGCCCGTGGACTATTTCCTTTTCTCGTAATCCCACTCTCGGCTAAATCTCGGCTTCCAATCTTATCGTAACCTTCCGGTTTCTAGTCAAGTCTATTCATCAAATAGTGTTTCTGCTCTTCCCTTAGTTAGTAGTTTCTAGATGCCGACAACTCATATATAAACCTGCTGTAAATGTAGTTATTAGACAATGAGAATATCAACTTAGAATATCGACTTAGAATATCGACTTAGATCAACTTAGATACCCTCTAATTTCCGACTCCATTATCTATTCACGACCACCACATTCCGACTCCATCTGATTTACGATTCAACCTACATTTACAACTTCAACCTCTAATCTCCGACTCTCAGTCTCTGACTCTCAGTCTCCGACTCTCAGTCTCCGACTCTCAGTCTCCGACTCTCAGTCTCCGACTCTCAGTCTCCGACTCTCAGTCTCCGACTCTCAGTCTCCGACTCTCAGTCCCCGACACTCTCAGTCTCCAACTCTCAGTCTCCGACTCTCTCAGTCTCTGACTCTCTCAGTCTCCGACTGTCTCAGTCTCCAACTCTCTCGGTCTCCGACTCTCTCAGTCTCTGACTCTCTCAGCCTCCGACTCTTGGTCTCCGACCCCTCAACCCAACCCTCAACTTATCCTTCGGTTTCTGATCGGTAGTTTACTGAGAGGTTTACTTGACAGGACTAGTTTTCGCCTGCCTGAAATTTAAGGACACCTGACGGTAACTTGCGAGGGTGCAGCACATAAGCTGAAGCCAAGTCCTTCCATTCGGTCCCTGTCGGCCAGCCGACATCTGTCAGTTTCTGCTCTTAACAGCATGGCTAACTCCATGGCCTTGTGATTTTGATGCAATAAGAGAAGCCTCGCACCAGGTATATGAGAGCTGTGGGTCAAGATAAAGGTTCAATGTCCTAACCATCCCAGTAAGCCGTCCTTGAAAGAGAACATCAATTTTCTTATCTTTGCTCTTCACAGTCAGTGCTGCACAGGCTCACCGAAGCTTTGGTAAGTCCTTGTAATTTAATTGATCCAGTATGATATCAGATTCTGTGGATAGAGTGTTGTCACCAGGTTTTTGGCCTTCTCGTAGCTCCTGAAGGAGCTCTTCAAACTTTTCATGAGCTTTGGAAGGTGGATATATTTCAGTGTTAACCAGTCTTTCAATTTCTTCAATTGACTAATAATATTTGGTCAGTAGAACAATAACCACAGCAGTCCATAAGATCAAGCTCACTGAGTCACTTTCTCCAGCAGATATGTTCTCTTGATCTTTGTCAAGGGTGCCCATTTCCACATCTGACTCAGAATTCTGCCCCCTAGCAATCTCATTAACCTCACCCTCTGCAGCATTGGCTTTTGCAAACCATGTCCTAATTGAAAGGTAACCTTGCTTCTCTAGGTCCTTTCCAATCTGTTTATGCCTTCATTTTGTTTGTGCAGAGTTTGTGAGATATTTCTTTGGTCACCTGTTTTCCTTTAACCTCTTATCTTCAGCCTCAACTGCTATCCTCTGTGCCTCAGCAAGTATCCTTGAGAACTGTTCCAGGTCAGAGAGTTCTTGAATCTCTGGGTAATTATCTCTAGGATTTTCATCATTTTCATCATCCGAGTCCAAATCATGAGCAAGATCTAGTAGAGGTTCTTCCTCAAAGTCATCAAGAAAGCCTACCAAGGTGAGAGATCCATCTTCTTCATCCATAATAAATGCTTCCTCATACATCCTTTCATTGCTTTGATCTAGATTGAGAGAAACTGGTTTGCAATTGAAGTCATCATCATCTGGGACATCCTTGATTGTCACTGAGGGCTTTTGTTGTGCCTTGGATCCAAGGTTTTTGATGTGAGATTGTGCAGCTTTAGACTTCCAAGGTATGGTAGTAGAACTGTGTGACTGCACATTTGCTACTGCACTGCTTATGTAATGCAGCCTGTGATCAAGTGCACAGCTTACTGCACAAGTACATGTGCAGCTATACCCTCTTTTTCTCAGGAGAATTTTTATGTAAGTAAGATAAGTACATATATTTGAATTTAATACAGTTTTCTTTCCCAATTTAGGCCCTTAAAACAAGGCTGCCCAATATATCACGTGATGATTATGTAAGCAGCCAATACTGATACTTGCAAAATTTTGAAAATCTCAGAATAACATGGAAACGAGTTTTTAAGCATTCAGAGACTCAAAAAAAAAGTCAAAATTTGTAAGTCCTACTTGGCAAGGGTGTTCAAGTTTTAAACCTGAGAACTGGAAAGATCCCAACTCCACTTCCCTGAGCTTTAATTACAGATTATCTATGTTGTGGAAGCACAGAAAGGAGTGCAAGTAGGTCACTTTTTGCTTACATAAACAGGTGCCAAACTAAAGTGATGCCTACCTTAGGTCCATTTCATGCCCAATACATGGATATTGTTACGACTGGAATTCCTGCCGGACTCTGGGCACTAACTTATATGCACCCACACCCTATACACACCAATTGTCAGTTTACCAGAATTCCCACCAGACTCCATATGTCAGACTTGTCCACATTCGACTTCATTACATCCTGTATCAGTCACCGGAATACCCGCCGGACTCCATCCCTGTCTATGTCTGACCTCATCCCATGCATCAGTCACTGGACCCCACTTGGAAAACCCATCATCCCTCTAACTGAGCCCCATTCCCAAACTCCAAGGTCTGGCATTTTTGGTCTGGGAGGTTGGGAGAATGTGTTCTAGGAGCAAGGGATGCTCTGAGGTTTGATTCAACACCAAAAGTACTGGATGAATTTTGCATCTAGTGGGCACAATGAGTGTGTTTTTGATTTTCAGATGGATTTTTGGATAGATTTTGTGTCAAGTGGGTCCATTTCTTTTGTGTTAAAAAGATGTTTAATTTTTGTTTGGTCTGTACAGATCTACTATGAGCTCTCAAGGACATGGAAAGTGGGCATGTTAGAACTTATACAGTAGTGTTGCACATCATTGATTCATCTCAACACTCAGCTAAGATGTACTTTACAGTAGCTTAGTCATACAACAAAAAACTCTGTCTGTTTTCATTATACTGTCAACATCTTACCCAAAAGTTGACTCTTAAGCATGCCATGGAGTCTGGAGGAGATGTACAAAGGGCCTCAAAAAGGTTGTGCAAAACAGAGATGGAACTACATGATAATTATTCCAGACTAAACTACAAAGCAGAAGTTCCAGCAATGTATTCAGACCATCACTGAGCCATCCTGATGAACTCTTCAACCCAACAATGCCATCCAATACTTACATCCCACACCCCCACAGTGCCCATCCCCAGCAGTCAATGGCAATCCTGCATTGTTTCACCAAAGCAATTCCATGATACAGGTTCCAGCCTGCTTTATCCCAAACAGATCCACAATCTCCCCAACATCATTCAATACCATACCCCCATGTTCTGCCATATCATCCAGTACCACCTATCTCCCACTCCACCCCCATCCTCCATATTCTCAGCCTGGTACATGGCTATTGGAATGTTCAAGCAAATTTGCATGAAAGCTTGTAAGAATTGTACATCTGCCCAGCTCCACCTGAGTGTGCTCTTTGGTGTGTAGATCAAATTGACAGTGAAGTAACTGAACACAGACAGTGAGAGGGAAGGCAATACTGGGAGAAGGAATGATATGAAAGAATACATTTAGATTATCACACCAGTACTTACTTTCAAATGGTTCATGTTCTATGAGATTGAAATTTTTGATAATCATTCTAGACATTTCATGATTTTATAACAAGGTTCTACAAATACATGGTCATCTATAACCTCAATCAGTAATCAACACTACAACAAACATAGCAATAATATATCTTCCTGAGCTGGCCCTATAATCCATGAACCATTTTGAGTCCTTGCAATGCTCATCCCCACTGTCTGACATGTGTCCTGATCCCAGACTTTCCAAATTGCACCAGTGCCAGCACTAACAATGGTGGAAACAAAGGATGAAAGGATATGTAGTACTTGGGTCTCTGGCCAGTAAGGATGTGATTATGTTGCACACAATGTGGCCAGTTGAGGTTCACACATTTTGATGTGTAGTAGGAGATGTGATAAGTTTGATATGACCTTCTGCATTGTGAAGGGTGTATGTTCAGTTCACCTGTCTGACAAACTTGCAACACGACAGCCGTTGGTGGGTTAGATGGTTTGAAAGGCTAGAGGAAGTTTGTGGCCTAGCAGGAAGGTAAGGATGTGTTTCAGCACTTGGACAGAACAAGATGTGACACAGGGCATTACCTATTTGAAGTTGGGGCCAGCAGTAAAGATGTATGAGATCTCAACGGAGAAGGATATCATATTTGCCAAGAACAGCCTCGATAACGGCACTGTTGTTAAGGGGGATATGTTGCTTGTCGACCTTTCTGTAGCCACATTTGTAAACCAATGTTGTTCATTTTCATCAACTCGGCACTGGACAAGTGCTATCAGTCGAGTGCGTTATGCCAACTAAGGCCATACATCACGGGAAATATTGGCCCCCCTCATTTTGCAGGAGAGTCTGGGGAAATATGTCCGGCAGCGCTTCCGAAGTGGTCACATTGCCTGTGAATGTCCAGCTGACACGCCGAGTGGTACCAATCGACTGAACCCTCAACCGCACATTTTGCATCTGCTTTCAGTAAGCGGTCACAATAACGCCCTGCTGTCAGAGGTCACGTGATGCTGAGGACAGGGTTTCCGCTGTTTTTAGTCCTGTTTTTTTCACACAAGCTGGGGAGGTGACTGGTCTTATTCTTCAGTTGATTAATTATTGAAACTGACTCTACCCTTTTCCCTCGCTGTTTATAGGGGGACATAAGTAACAGTGGTTGAGTGGCGTTTTGACAGTTACTGTATAAAAGAAGGTTTCCGGCGTCTACTCTTTGTTGCCTTTCTACCACCATCACTACATATAGTGCCACTGAGTCAAAATGTTCAACTGCCTCTTTGATATTTACACGTCACTTTATGGACGAGACAAGGTTCCATCCGTTAGTGCTATTTCGTATCTTCGATGGCTGAGTGGCTCAGGTGGCGTATCTGAATCCATAGCAACAGCAGGAGCACAATAAATTACCATATTTACCGGACATATCGAATCATAGCGGTGTAAATTTCTATTCCACACGCCTATTTACACTCTCATTGACCGTGAACGAAACTGTAGGAATCCCCCGACAATGGAAACGACACAACAGCCGATTCATTGGACTCTGTGCGTCTGTTCACTCTTGTACTCGAATACATCACTTAGATGTCTCACTATTTTATTTTTTCAGAACCTCTCATACGTCTCCCAAAGCGTTCGTCGTCACTTGGCTCCATGACAGTTACCGCTTACATTTCATTGTAGTCCACACATTATCCTTCAAATGCTTTTGGGCACACCCATGCTAGGAACACTCTCTTCATACGGTACCCAGACTCAGATCCGTCAGTTATCAATAGCGTAGGTCATTATTATCCTATTAGTGAGATTGTTTGTCTGAATCCGCCTTGCAGTGGATGCAGCAGGTGGAGAACCCGATGTAAGTCTTCACTTCTTAGCGGAATAGCATCTCCCTTACAGTCCTTCTTTGTGGCAGAACTCACGGTCATGCGTTTGATAGTTCTTCTCTGTCATACCTAGACAAGGTAAATGATAATTTGGTCCGATGTTCTCGCTTGCCAACACCTATTATCACAGTGCATTGAGACGTTAGAAGGGATAAAGTTGTAAGTATGATATATTTTCCACCTAACAACAATGCTAACTCCTTTTGACCTATACCAGGGTGAATAGGTTTACTTACGACAACACGCCTGCAAAGGAGCCAATGCATCGCATGTTACCCCCCGGAAAGAGCATCCTCCGCAAGTCAACCACGTCTGAACCAACCGGGCGACATGCCTCCATCACCTCTCGTCGCCCTAAAATCGAGCCGTATTCAAAGCCTGATCGCTCCAGATTTACTTCTGGATCTCGATCTGCCAAAAAAGCGCGTTCCCGCCCCCTACTGCCTGAATCTCTCTCTGTGTCTTCTATCAAGCATATATCTGTGCGTAATCACAAGGGGGCCGCATCGCCTACCGCTTCCGCCCCTCAGCACCCCTGCACACCGTTGGCAGAGCCTCAGCCCAAGGACAGCGGAGAAAAAGCCATTTCGGAAATGACGTATGAGGAGCTTTGCTATGAGCTGTTCGACGGCCCAGATGATGACGACGATCAGGTGAAAGAAGCAGGGCCCTCTGGTGGCTTGTCTATTGCTCGTTGTGTTGCGAAAGGGAAGGGAGTCGATCCGAAAGAGAGATGCGGTAGTCTATCGCTAGAATCTGTATGTGTCATGATTCTCGTCTGTTTCGTCATATGTTGATTAGCTTGTTAGTCTGATGATGAAGACGGTGCCGACGATCTCTTTCCTCATCGCCTCCACGGCCTCGAATATTACGATTTATCAGAACTTATCACACCCGATTCAGGTTCCGATTCTGGAGCATCTGATGAGGACGTTGTCATGGTGGACGATCTTTCCTCCTCCGAGGCTCCAATGGAAGTCACCGATGAAGACGGAGCATCTTACAGTTACAACTCCTGGCCTGGAGACTATACCTCTCCACTTTCCTTTTCGTCGTTCCGTGCGGCGGAGATGATTCATGTTTGGAATTAAAGGTGTGTCACTCGTTACTTTCCTCTTGCCGGCCTGGGTTTTTAACTGTAAGGACCACCACTAGCTTTCCGTTTCCTTATTCTACGTCTATGCCCCTTTCCAGTATCTTTTTCTTCTTTCATAATCTTGTTTCATTTCTCAAAATCATCTCTGTGCGTGCGGAAACTAGTAGTTGGGCCTAGTTGATACCCATTGGTAATCAATGGACGATCACACTATCTGGCCTTGGTGTAAGCCTTCACTTTTTTTGCAGCTATTTGGTATTGATTGAGAGTTTAACCGGATTTAGCCGAGATCTGCGATTATTTTGGAGATTGTTGGTCCTCTGTGAAATCTCGGGCCAAGTTGGTTCACGCTACTATTTACTCCGCTGACTGTACTAGCATATTGTGTCATATTGGTTTGCCGCTCGCAGATATACTTTACAAAACGTCATTGAACTGAAAAAAAATAAGTGAACATCACAACAGATCACTATCATTCACCGGGAAAAGCCCTTGCTCCAAAAATTTTTAGGATCCTCAGTAGGCTTATTTTATGTAAACTCCGCCAATCACTCATTGGATCCTTAACCGACCAACATGTGATTGGCGGGTTTAGAATCCAACGAACTTTTGGATCCTTAAAAGATCCATAACCGAGTTAAAATCGGTTAAGGATCTAACATGTGATTGCAGGGTTTACAATCCAATAAACTTTAGGATCCTCAAAAGATCCCTAATCAATTTTAACTCTTATAAGGATTCAATGGATGACTATTGGAGCTTATATGAAATACGGCCTTATTAAGAATCCTAAAATTTTTTGGAGAGGGGGGTTATCCCGGTGATTAATGCTCTTTGTTCGCGTCCTCCTTATATCATTGATAATCGCAGAGTAAATTTAACTCACCTGTATTGAATTTTTGGGATTGCGAACATCAGGAACACTGGGAGTGGTACTTACTGTATAAAAGCAGGTTTTCGGGGTCCACCTGACTCTTTGTTGTCTCCCTACCACCATCACTTGGACTCTGTGCGTCTGTTCACTCTTGTACCCGGATACATATCACTTAGATGTCTCACTATGTTATTTTTTCAGAACCTCTCATACGTCTCCCAAAACGTCCGTCGTCACTTGGCTCGATGACAGTTACCGTTTACATTTCATTGTAGTCCACACATTATCCTTTGAATGCCTTTGGGCACACTCATGCTCAGAACACTCTCCATGCAGTACCCAGACTCAGATCCATCAGTTATCAATAGCGTATGTCATTATTATCCTATTAGTGAGATCGTGCGTCTGAATCCGCCTTGCAGTGGACGCAAATCACGGTCATGCGTTTGATAGTTCTTCTCCGTCATACCTAGACAAGGTAAATGATAATTTGGTCCGATGTTCTCGCCTACCTACATCTATTATCCCAGTGTATTGAGACAGTAGAAGGGATAAAGTTGTAAGTACTCGCTTACCTACATCGGACCAAATTATCATTTACCTTGTCTAGGTATGACGGAGAAGAACTATCAAACGCATGACCGTGAGTTATGCCACAAGGAAGGACTGTAAAGGAGATGCTATTCCGCTAAGAAATGAAGACTTACATATACGGATTCTCCACCCGCTGCGTCCACTGCAAGGCGGATTCAGACGAACGACCTCACTAATTGGATAATAATGACACGCTATCGACAACTGATGGATCTGAGTCTGGGTACTGCATGAGGAGAATGTTCCAAGTAAGGGTGTGTCCAAAAGCATTTGAAGGATAATGTATGGACTACAATGAAACGTCGAGCAATACACCGTGGTCCTATCAACCTGTGCGACCCGGACCCAGTGAGCCTATTTAACGACAGGCTTTCAACGTATGAGAGGTTCTGAAAAGATAACATAGTGAGAGATCTAAGTAATATGTATCCGGATACAAGAGTGAACAGACGCATGGAGTCTGAATCGACTGTTGTGTTGTTTCTAGTGCCGGGGGATTCCTACAATTTCGTTCACGGTCAATGAGAGCGTAAATAAGCGTGTGGAATAGAAATTTACGCCGCTATAATTCGATAAGTCCGGTAAATATGGCAATTTATTTTGCTCTTGCTATGAATTCAGATATGCTACCTGAGCCACTCCGCCAAGATACGAAATAGCACTAACGAAATGGAACATTCTCTTCTCCAGAAAGTCATGTGTAAAGATCACGAAAATAGTTGAACATTTTCGACTCAGTGGCCAGAAACTAGTAGTTGGAGTTGATACCCATTGTTAATCAATGGATGATCATACGATCTGACCTTGGTGTAAGTCTTCATTTTTTTGCAGCGACTTGGTATTGATTGAAATTTTAGCGGGATTTAGCCGAGCTCTGCGATTACTTTGGAGATCGGTGGTCCTCTGTGAAATCTCGGATTCCGGTTCCGATTCTAGCGCATCTGATGAAGACGTTTTCATGGTGGACGATCTTTCATCCTCCGAGGCTCCAATGGAGGTCACCGAGGAAAATGAAGCATCTGACAACTACAATTCTTGGCCTAGAGACTATACCTCTTCATTTTCCTTTTCGTCGTTCCATGCGGCGGAGATGATTCAGGTTTGGAATTAAAGGTTGTGTCACTCGTTACTTTCGTCTTGCTGGCCTGGGTTTTTCATTGTAGGGACCACCCACTAGCTTTCCGTCTCCTTATTCTACGTCTATCCCCCTTTCCAGTATCTTTTTCTCCTTTCATAATCTTGTTTCATTTCTGAAAATCATCTCTGTGTGTGCGGAAACTAGTAGTTGGGCCTAGTTGATACCCATTGTTAATCAATGGATGATCACACTATCTGGCCTTGGTGTAAGTCTTCATTTTTTGCAACTACTTGGTATTGATTGAAAGTTTAGCAGGATTTAGTCGAGATTTGCGATTATTTGGAGATCTGTGAATTCAATCTCGGGGCAACTTGGTTCATGCTACTATTTACTCCGCTGACTGTACTAGCATATTGTGTCATATTGGTTTGCCGCTCGTAGATAAACGTCATTGAAATAAACAGAAATAAGTGAATATCACAACAGATTACTACTTTTTTGTTCGCATCGTCCGTACACCAGCGTTACCACTGCCTCAACAGTACCTTGCGTAGGGACTGCTCAATCCAATGCCTGAATTGACAAGTAGTGCAGCCCGTCGTTATAGTTCACGCCCTAAATTGACTTCTATAAAGATCAAATATCACGATAATTACATGTATTACAGTCGTTACCCCACCTTCTCTCACCTCTCAACCATCGAGAGACGAGTACTAATATTTGGTGGGGATGATGTGAAACTACGCAGGAGTCAGGTAGAGGGCTCTAGAGGCTTAATAGTTCCGTAAATGCATCATTCGCTTGGCGTCTCACAACGAACGTTTGCCGTCGGTCATGCGGCTTGGAGTAGGGCGGGGGCGATGGGGTGTCTTTCTCGTACGGCCAGATCATTTCAAGAGTTTAGATAGCTAGTTTGGCCTTCAAGCTTCCAAATCAAACATTCCTTAAAGTATATAATATTTACAATGTTAAACGGCTGTTCATGCGAACGATTCAAAATTAACTCTGAAAGACACTGAGATCGAACGACCCAGACGCAGAAACGTCTGTATATTGGTGACCGACAGGTGCGGTCCATCTTAAAACCAAACAAATAAATACAATCGTCAGATATATGACCAATTTCATAGACGGTGAATACACTTGCCCTCCAAAGGGTGAACTAAACGTGAGTGTCTGAATGGAAATTGGTGAGGATCTGACAAAGGGCGGAAGCTAGGAGACTGCGTACCTCCACATTATTGAAATTTGCAAACCACAAGGGTGCCGAGTTGTCCAAAACTACTGATTCAGATCCAAAAATATCTCCCCATTCCTACAAATACAAGAAGAATTTAAATTAGTCCATCAAGATATGCTGCCACAGGTCGCATTTACACCAGGGCTGCTGTATATCCCAAAATTAAACCCTGAAGCCTCTATGGCAGAGATGATTTCTCGGGCTTGAGCGAGATTACCAGAAGTCCCGTAATTCCACTGTATAATATTGAGACGCATATGGCACGGATTTTCTGGCTGTGGATGAAACTCGCTCACGTTATCACATACTGGGTCGACTTCCAAATCGATCCAAATCCTCCCAATGGCCATGGAGTGGGCATTGAAAGTAGCACCCAGCTCCGCAATCTGTGTTGCGTAAGACTTACAAGCATTGTTCACGCCCGAGCAAGGAAACCAATACGTGTCAATGTTGGTATAGCCAGCAGCACGGGCGTTATTATATGCTCCAACGAAGTTGGGGTCGACTTGGCCACCTATGCCGCAAGCCTCTTGATATCCACGAAGGACGGCCTTCGTGAAACCTTCACCCAGTGCCGTGGAAAACGTTCCCTCCGATACCAGCGTTGAGGAATCGACAGCAAAAATGAGTGCAAGAGAGGATGTTGTGAGAGTCGCGAGGGCGAATAGCACGGAACGGATCATGGTGTCGAGGTATGGATATACCACAGAACAACGTCTTTAATGTTAGAAGGGTTTTATAAGTCATGAAATTCAATTTATCCTGGGGACCGACGTGCTTAATGAGTCAGACCACTTAAATATATCCCTGGTATCGACATGCTTACTTTGTCTAACCAGGCGTACTAGGTGAACGTCAGGTGGGAAATTGAGACGTCCTCCATATGGAACCGGATCCACGAGCTTCATTTGTGGTAAATAAAGCAATTGAAGGAGTGACAAATTGAGAAGTGAACTATTTCCAGTCTAAAATCCATGTGATGCAAAAACAATGTACCAACGAGATTGTGAAGCAATATCTAACCCTGCACATGAGGAAACGTGTATACGACTCAAAAAAGGATGAAATACGCACGCTAGATAGGAACATGTACCTCGGTGTACAGCCTGGGACGAATCATCGGTGCAAAGTATATTTAACTTCTGAACCCATATGATATTGGTCAAGAGTTAAATATGGAAAACTTGGAATCATATCGGCCTGCTAACGCTGATATTATATATACATATAAGGTAATCATCATCTGTAAACTAAATATACGTTGGCGTCACCTTCATTGACCACGCAATAGGTATGGATAGAAGGGCTGGTTCTGCATTGGAATTGCCAGTGGTACAAAACTGAGGATCTGCCTTTTCGAGGATGAAAATCGTTTCAATTTAATCTCGTAAATCTCATTGCATCGGCTGTATGTGGCATGTGAATATATATATATCGGAGCTTACGATTTATAGCCATGATCTAATAAATAACAGCACTTCCTGACTCTAACAACCGTGACACAAGGAGCCACGAAGGAGAATCGATAGATCATGCTCAACATTACAATCTTATCAATAATTATGGTGTAAGGATTCAACGTATATTTCTTTTCTATTCTGGAGCTCTTCGAGAAGGGCCAAGTAGCCATCCACTCGCTCAACACTAACTAGGGTTCAACTGGCTCGTTCTAGGCAGGTAGGGTAATGGTATAGAAACAGAAATTCGGACATGTAGATATTTAACTATATATCACTCCTCATAGAACCTCCACTCAATGAAATTCATTGCGCACAGTAGTTAGACCACTAGCTAGGGCCCTTTTCACCTTTGAAGGAACTTTTTCCAGGTGCTCTTCACCTGCTTTAGTGGTATAACACATCTCGTGTATTTAGTTTGATCCGTTGTCAGGAAAACGAGTTTTGTACGTCTCGCTACCGTATGTGAAAGCTTGTCGTCACATAGGCTCACTGGGCCCGGGTCGCACATATTGATAAAACCACGATGTATTGCTCGATGAACTAGTGCACGGTATACATGGTGGGCAGCAGGAAAAACAGATGATTATGAAAGTAAATAAAGTCCACTGGTATGCCTGGGATGCCAGGCTTACAGTATTTATCCATCTAGTTTTGACTTTGTTCTCATTCATATTTCTTGGGACTTGGCTTCATGTAGGTGCTGCACCCCCAAGCAATTGTCAAGTCCAATTTCAGATGGGAGGACATGGGGAACTTGTGGAGTCCAGTAATATGTAAAGAGGTAGAGATAGGAAACCCAGGGTTCCATGAATATGCTATGTCTCAGTCAGAGGGTCTGCAGGCTCCAGGAAAATGCTGGCATAATGGTACTAGGATGAGCAGGTAGAATACTAGGTTGGTGCTAAGTTGATTCTCTGATAGATTGTGAGTACAGACATATGCTAGACTATATAGAACTAGAGATTATTGTACTACTTATCTGATAAAAAGTGGAAATGGGGGAACAAGAAACAAGGCAGAGTTGACCATACTAAGACCAAGGGTTGAGACAGAATATGGACAAACACAGGGGCATAATAAACCACTTACTCTTTTTTTGACTTGGAAGCTGGTTTCTCTTTTGATGTGGATGCCATGGGGGAAGTGTTGGCTGTGTGAGCTTTGGAAGCATTGGCTTTCACTACCAGGCATTCTGGGACATCATGACCAGGTGTTCCACACAAGAGACAAAGGCTAGTGCCCATGCATCACTGTCTTTCTTGTGGGGTGATTTACTGTCAGTTTGCCTGTGAGGTCAGGTTTTCTGGTCATTTGCTGTTTACCAGATTGCTGACCTTTGTTGCTATTGCTAGAGTTGTCATTGTTGGAAGACTCTTTATCATTCTTCTGGTCAGATTGCATGGAGTTCAATTTACTTGTAGATGAGTTGTTGTTGCTGGATTTATTTACTGTGGACTTGTTGGTTTGATCCATGGGAGTCTCATGGGCAATTTCTATGCAACATTCCCAACAGTGTACATCTGTATTCTGGATCTTGAGGTGCATATGGGACAATTTTGGTTTGCCATCTTCACCTTTCAAGACTTCATTTTGAGGTGAGATGGCAAACTGGAATAAAATTGATGACAGAGTGTGGAATTGCCCTATTGGCAATGCACTGTGAGATTGTTGAACTGTATAGTCTGTGATGTGTTGATTGTCCTTCATGCAAAAGATTAGTGAGGCTATTCTTGGCTTCTCTGGTTGGGTCATACAGGCCAAAATTAGTTTCCATTTTCTCAACAAACACATCCCAGTTGTGAAGCC
This sequence comes from Hysterangium stoloniferum, assembly GCA_015178975.1. Lineage (NCBI taxonomy): Eukaryota > Fungi > Basidiomycota > Agaricomycetes > Hysterangiales > Hysterangiaceae > Hysterangium > Hysterangium stoloniferum. The sequence continues at coordinate 21,077 of WHVD01000128.1, forward strand.
AATTTGGTTCCTCTGGGGTGAGTCCACTGAATTCCAGTTGAAGCTATTTTAATGCAGATCCTGAGAGGTAAGAGAGTGCATAGTTGACTTTTTGGGAGTCTGTGGTGAATGTGGCTGGTCTGTCATGGAAATTGAAATGACACTGCATGAGGAAGGTTGTCGGTTCATTGGGATTCAAGCCAGTGAAAAGTTCTGGTGCATTGACTTTGGATGACATAGGTTCCTGGTCATCCTCCAGAATCTGGATGTAGAGATACCCATCCATCCTTCCATCAATCTTGGATGCATACCCCCTCTCTCACAGCATGCACCCTCACACCACCAAACTTCACCAGCCCCTCCCCTGCCCTTTTCCACACTCACTTTCTACCATCTAACCACAGCCTATTGATTTTTGTCCCATCATACAACACTACATTCTTCCAGTCCTCCACAGCCCAATCTTGATGTACCAAAACAAAGTTGATCCTCTCCTTCCTATGCTTCTGGGAAAGAAGAGGCCTTTTCTTCATTATCATAGGCTTCATCCTAGCTGCCTTGAGTCCACAATACACTGTTTGAGGATGGAGTGACTGGTTAGTGATAGTGAAAAGTTCCTTTGTTGTATCTACAGCTATATCAGCCTTTTCAGAGCTAGTAGGACATTGTGAAAAATGGATGTTGGCCATAGATGTTAAGCTCAGGGCTCATAGGTGGGTTTCCAAAGAAACCTGCAGAAGTTCCGGGAAGGATGTGGCTTCAGCTTATGTGCTGCACCCTTGTAGTTCAGTGTCCAATTTCAAACAGGAGTGAACAGGAAACCTGCAGGTTCCCAGAATATGTAGATGAGTGGAAACTAAGTTGATATTCTGATTGGATTGTAAAGTACAGATAGCTACTTGCATATATAGATTTGTAGACTATTGTACTACTTATTCAGGCATACAAAAAGACAATAAACCAGATTACAAACTAAACAAGAACAAGGGACAAACTAAAACCAGATGTTAACTGGCAAAGCTGGATTGAGAACAAGGGGATCCAGAATGTCTGGGCAGAGTCTGGTACATCATTCATGCATTACAGAGAGTTGGGCACATATATGCTGTAAGCTGGTGCCTGGAGACTGGCAGGTTTTCCAGTCGTAACAATAGAGAGCTTTGCAGGACAACCACCAAATAACTCATAGAATACATATGTAGTCATAGCTAGAAGGAATAGTCTCACTTAAAATGTGAGGGTTTTTCAGTAAGACTTTGGATCTTGAAAAGATTGTGACCATCCTCATTGCATGAAAATCATGTGATCATGTTGTGCTAAAGTATAAGAAGAAGGGCTCTCACTACTAAGGTTTTCCTAATTCCAACTATACACACCCTTTCCCCTGCTACCCAGCATGAGATCCTTTCTCTGCTTGATGCTGGCTATTCTGCCACACATATTTCAGCTTCTACTGGCTATGGCATTACTACTATCTTTAGGCTTTGTTCAAAAAATTGTTCCCACCTTTCTAAGCCCTCCATTACCCCAAAAATTCATCTTCAAGACTTGTATGCCCTTTTAAAGTATGCACAAATGTCATGGTTAAACAGGATTATCTGGGTTGTTACCTAATCTTTGGGATAGGATGTATTCTCTGGTATCTGTGTGGCTTTTACAATATCTACAAATGTCATGGTTAAACAAGATTATTGGGTTATGACTTAATCTTTGGGATAAGGTGCATTCTCTTGTATATGTGCAAACTTTCAAATATAGTTCATATAATTTAAATTCATTTGGCTTAGAAAGTTAACCAGAACTATCTGGCCTACCAATCCACATTGTGGAATTTAGTCCAAAATAATAATCTATAAATGAATGTTTGACTAACTTTTGTCAGATGCAGGATAAATATTAATATTTCCCCATTCTTCAGAGTATTGCCTGATGGACTGGATCTGATGATATATTAATTTTATGTCAAACAATATAAATATACATACTTGATTGAATAAATAATTTTTAAAGTTTTTGGTTATCCTCCATGGACCAGGATAATCATGAGTAGGAAAAGAAATGGATTTTGCTCACCTGGAATATCATACTTGTCAACATTGTAGCACAGATGTCAAAGGTTATCCTTCGGTGCAGAATAGAGATGTTAATATTTCTCAAGTAAGTACATGTCCACTTCCAAAGATGGTCACATTATTGAGCAAGTCCATGGTTTGTGAATTTACAAAGACTTGGGCACTGTAATATTTGACAAAAGGAAAAATAAGTCATGTAAATGAAAAGGATACTTACACAATAAGTTGTTGTTTCTCCCTGATTCTGGAGCCTGATGTTATGCTCCTGGCTTACAGATGGATATCTGGGGAAGACCCACAGATGTTCCAGGACAGGGATGACTTGGCTTCAGCTTATGTACTACACCCTCACATGATTGTTAAGTCCAATTTTAGATAGGAGGACACAGGAGACTTGTGGGGTCCTGGAATGTGCAAAGGGACAGAGATGGGAAACCCAGGGTTCTAAGAATATGCTATGTATGTCTTGGTCAGAGGGCCTGTGGGTTCTGGGAATACAGAGGTATAAAGTTGCTGGGACAAATAGATCAAATACTAGGTGGGTACTAAGTCAATTTTCTGATCAGATTTATGTACATAGACACAAATATTTACTAGACTATATGAACTACAGATTATTGTACTACTAATCCAGTAAGATAAAAGACAAAATGTGTGAACAAGAAACAAGGCAGGGTTAACCACTGTTAATATCTAAGCTGGGAAGTGGAGAGTGCTCTAAGTTGGAGGGCCAATGAAAGGAAATGAGTTAATCAGGGGGCTGGCAATAGAGATTGTACTAGTCAGGAGGTCCAATCTATAACTGTAGTGGAGCTTGGCTGCAACCTATGTGTTGTGCCCTCACACAAACTGTCAGGGTGCTCCAGTCTTTCAAACAGAGCAGATAGTATGATATAAGTATAAATAAACACTTAGCTCAGTTGACTGGAGGGCCAAATCACTAAGAGTTGAAGGGTAAGGGGTCATGGCTTGCCAAAGACCACTTCTAAGGGTATAAAGGTGAGAGGAGATGGCCAAGAACTAAGAGAGGGTAATCTAAGTCAATATTCGAACTAAGGAACTGTAGCATACATGAAAAGAACTTTATACTACATTGAGATGGATGATCAGAAGCAAAGTGTAAAATGGATCATAGAGTAGTAATGACAAGGTGGGAAGCAATGGAAACTAGTGCATAGTACTAAGGAACAGTATTAAAAGGGTATGAGGTGGCAAGTATGTAAGGTGTATACATAGGGACAGGGGTAGAAGAGTAGATGGACAGAGATGGAATGGGGCACTAGGGAACAAGGGTACAATGTAAACAAGTGTCAGGGTGTCAGGGGCACTGCAAGGGGTAGTGGCATGAGTGGGGGTTCTGATGATGAGATGATGAAGGTTTTTTGGTGAAAAACAAGTTGAAGGGGTCCAAAGCAAAGCAATAAGATACTAACACATACTGTCACAACCATAAAAATCAATTCCAATAATAGTCAACTTGATTCTCCCTCAACATTCCTTCAACATTCCTTTGACATTCCTTCAATTTCTGACTTGATTTCTGACTTGACTATCTTTTGACATTATTCAACTAACCTTCAACTTGTCTGAGTTTGACATCATTGATGATTTTATTCTTATATCATATTATTATCATAGGTAAATGATAAAAAGCTTAAAAGGGCAATGGTAGGAGCAAGGGAAGTCAATCAGAAAACTTATACCATAATCTGTATCCTTACTATTGTATTACTAATTTGACTTCTATTTGTGATCTCTTTTGATATAATTATTCATGAGCTTCTGTGTCCTATATTTGCCTCACACTTTATTGACAGAATGAATTAATACTCCATTGAACAAGGCATTCTGTACTCAGTATAGGAGGTTGTCTGTAATCATTATAATATCAAATGTTTACTAATAAATATTATACTGCTACAAAACTTCATTTTTAAATAATGGTATCTATTCTGAGACTATTATATTGTTAACCACCAACCATGAGAAATAATTCTCCATATTACATCCTACACAATTCAGAGTCAATTAATAGAACCTATTGTATATGGTTTTCCAAGTTATGTAAATACTTGCTAATACTTTTGTTTGTACTTTGTTTTTTAAAAGCTAAACTGTAGTTATTTCCCAGTAAAATATGTGAGAAATCATTGGAGACTCCTCATCCTATGGCTTTCTTTATTAAATAAAACCACCTATATATTCTGGGTATGTTGAATCAAGTAGAAATGTATTCAGATTGACAGACCCATTCCAATGTAATACATATATATTCAGAGATGTCAATGACATACATGTGCATGAAATGGAGCATTTAAAAGGATATGCTTTTTAAAAGTCTCAATGTTTTAATCTACTGCACTCTTTCATAATCTATTCAGCTCCTGAAAGATGATTTGTTTCATAATATACAAATAAGTTTTAAACATTCCCAAAGTTTGAAAAACCAAATTATGTTTGAATCAAATCCCAGATGTTTAAATTGTTAAGAGGTGTGCAGAGCTTAGTGGAGGGTTTCTGGAGAAACCTGCAGATATTCCAGTAGGACTTGGCTTCAGCTTATAGGCTGCACCCTCACAAGATTGTGGTGTCCAACTTCAGACAGGCAGACAGGAAAGCCAGGGAGTCCGGGTGTACAGTAGTTGATAGGTTGATGGGTGATAGGTGATAGGTCAGAGGGTCAGTCAGAAAGCCTGTAGGCTCCGATGAGGTTGAGAGTGTTGTGCTTAAGATGAGAGGTGGAGATAGAGTAGAATAGGTGCTAGGGTTACTGGGGAAACTCAGTTGATTTTCTGATCAGATTGTATGTACAAAAATCAGCTAGACTATATATGTATGTATGGAATACTAAATCTGGTAATAATAAAAGCCTAAACAAGTAAACATAAATTGGGATGAATAAACACCAAACTAGGTGTTAGGGATGGAATGGAACCAGGGCAGAGTCTAAAACATGACAGGTCATTTGACCATAACAGGAGTGGAGCTCAGTTAGAGAGCTGATGGATTGTCTGGGTGGAGTCCTGTTAGGGTACGTACATGGCAGGTTTCCGGAGAAACCTGCAGAATATCTGGTAGGACTTGGCTTCAGCTTATAGGCTGCACCCTTGCGAGATCGTGTTGTCCAATTTCAGACAGGCAGATGGGAATCCCAGGGAGTCCAGGTGGGGTTCGTGGGTCGAGGGGTCATAGGTCGGAGGTAATGGGTCAAGAGGTCAGGAGTCGAGATAAATAAGAGAGATAGATGCACTGGAGCCTGTGGGCTCTGACTAGCGTGAGCGGTGTAATTCAAGTAGGAGTATAGAGCAGAAAATGTATTAGATTACTGGGGAGAATCTAAGCCAATTTTCTGACTAGATTGTATGTACAACATCTGCCAGACTATATAGACCGTGGAATGAATGTCATACCAAATCCAGTAATAATGAAATGAAACTAGCAAAACATAAAATGAGAATAGTAAACACCAAATTTGGTGTTAGGAACGGGACAGAACAGAGTGGAGTCCGAATCGTGACAAATCATAAACCATAACGGGAAATGGAGCGGGAGCGGAGTCTAATTGTGACAGGTCATTTGACTAAAATGGGAACGGGGCTCTGTTAGAGGGATGATGGGTTTTCCAAGTGGGGTCCAGTGACTGACGCGTGGGACAAGGTCGGACATAGACAGGGATGGAGTCCAGTGGGTATTCTGGTGACTGATACACAACGTAACAAAGTCGAACATAAACAAGTCTGATGTATAGAGTCCAGTGGGAATTCTGGTAAACTGACAATTAGTGTGTATAGGGCACAGGTGTGTATAAGTTAGTGCCCAGAGTCCAGCGGGAATTCCAGTTGTAACAGTACCCTCCCTTTATGCTGAAGTCCCAAATAGGCTCTAGACCTCAATAAGGTTCTTGTCAGCTATGTGCATGTGTCAAAGCCATGTCGGTTACACATATGTGTCAAAGAGTCATGTGATCTGGAAGGTAAGGTTCAGACACGACGAGCCTATATAAAAATTTGAAAAAATGAAAATTTCTTCTTCTTTATTACCCCCATCTCACCATAATGGGACCCAAGCCAACGCCAAGAAGACCTATGCCAACCGCTGGGCCCTCCACAGCACTCCATATCAGGCACTGCTCAGCATGGCCCAAATACTGGCGCAGTGAGAGGAACAGTGCCGACAATGTGAAGAGGCAGAAAAGGAGGTGAGGGAGGTGGAGGAAGCCCTAGCAGGTGGCCTTAGCCGTGGAGGAAGAGGCGGAGAGGCAGAGAGGCAGAGAGGCAGAGAGATGAGGAGGAGGCCACACAAGTGGCCATGGAAAAAGCCCAGGCAGTTGTGGACAGGGCCACGTTACCGTGGGAAAGGTAAGTCCCAATGCTTCCACTTGTCAAATTTCACTGACTTGTATTTTCAGCGCAAAGTGACAGAGGTGGAGTTGGAGTCCGAGGGGGAGCTGGAGAGCCCCCATAAGGTAAGTCTCAGGTCATCCGTGGGAAGTCTGGGAAACTGACCATGATCAACAGAAAGGAAGGAAAGTGGCACCAGTCCACCTGCTGATGCAGAATGATCCACAGTGTTCTGGTTGCAATGACCAGAACACAGAGTGTAATTGGAAGTCTGGGCGGGGACCGGGGTGTTACCAGTGCGTGCACCTCAAGGTGAGGTGCTCACTCGTCCACGAGCAACTCATGGGGTCTGGGGCACAGGATGTTACCAGGACAGACGGGATGTCCAGGTTGGACGATGTTTTGGGGTGGATTGCCGAGGGCATTGAGGCCCAGAATGAGTTGCTCCGAAAAAGCAACAAGGTCCAAATTGTGGTGGCGAATGAGCTCCATGGGCTCTGCTCAGAGTTTTGGAAATTCCTCACGGAGTTCGGCGGATACATATATGAGGAGCCACAAGCCAGGAGTTCTGAGGACGCTGGGTTGGATGAGGATGGGGTGCCCGCAGAGGTAGTGGAGCTTCCTCAGGAGATGGCTGAGGTTGGGCAAAAACATACCTCCATAAATGTAGATTGAAAATAAAATAAAAGTTTAATAAATTTTTTTTTTTGAAAGTAAAAGTAAAGTGTGAAAAAACATAAGCTCAAAGTCCATGGGAAATCTGCTTAAGGACTTGAAACACATGTCAGAACCTGTAAAAGCAAAGAGAGACATAGGGCAACAGGGAATAATGAAAATGAGTTCAAATGTAACACGGGGTCTGTGGTGCGGTCAGAGAGATGATAGTGGTCCGGGTTTGAGTGGATAAGCTGTATGAAAGTCAGTAACAATTTCCATGGCATTACCGAGTTCCGTGGCCAAAATCCATGAAGTTTCTTCATCGGTGCCCTCGTAACCTGCCCACTTGACCAAGTAGAGCAATTTACAAGTGCATTGACGCTTGTCAATTCTCAAATCTATAATTTGCAAGATTTTAAACTTGGGTTCTCCATCAATAATGACTGGAAGGGGCGGAGATTGCACGCGATCCGGGATAGTGTTAGCAGTACAAGGTTCTAACATAGAAACATAAAATACTGGGTGTACCGCGCACATGCTATCTGGAAGCCGTAGGGTCCAAGAGACTGAACCTACTTGTGCAATAATTTCAAATGGACCTAAATATTTTTCAGCAAGCTTTTTTGATGGATGGGTAGTCCAGAAGAATTGAGCTTTGACAAAAACATGGTTTCCAATTTTGAAGTTGGGTGGCGGGATCCAGTGTCTGTCCACTGAAAGTTGGTATTGCTCTTGGGTGGACTTTATTGCATTCCGGAGTTTCTCATGGAGCTCATGGAGGTCCATGGTGAACTCTTGAGTGCCAGCAGAGGCGAGATTTAGTTCTGGATGTACTGTAATATTTGGATTATATCCTTTATTTGCAAAGAACAGGGAAACACCAGTAGTGGCTGAGGGTGCATTGTTGTAAGCAAATTCTGCAAGTGGTAACAAGGATTTCCAATTGTGCTGTTGATAATTGCAATATATGTGGAGATATTGTTCCAATGTCTGGTTGATGCATTCAGTTTGTCCGTCGCTTTCCAGGTGATGTCCAGACATGAAATGTAGTTTCATGTCCAAGGATTTCCTAAGGGATCTAAAGAAGTGAGACATGAACTCTGATCCTCGATCGGAAGTTACATGGGATGGAACTCCGTGCTTGGAAAATAAATAGATAATAAAAGTTCTGCTAACTGCACAGATGTAATTGTATCATGTGTAGGGATGAATATACCTTGTTTTGAGAATCTGTCAACAATGACTAGAATGGTGGAAAAGCCTTCGGAGTCCAGTAGGTGTTCAATGAAATCCATAGAGATAGAATTCCACGTGTGTTCCGGTACCAGGAGTTGTTTCAAAAGGCCATATGGCTTGTGTCGCTGAGATTTCAAGCGGGGACAAGTAGTGCAAGATTTACAATAGTGCTTAATGAATCCATGGAGTCTGGGCCAAGTATATTCTCTTCTTATTAATGATAGAGTTTTGTTGTACCCAAAATGTCCTGAGAGTGGGTGATCATGTTTGTACTGAAGGATCCTGAGGCGGAGGCTGTTGGAGTCCGTTACATAGATCTGATCATCAAGTCTAATGAAACCATGCTGATCAAGAGACCACTGGGGTTGATCGGGGTCCATGGGATTGTCAAGGTGTGCTTTAGTAATTGGGTCTAGTAGAATTGCCGATAGAATATCTTGATGTAACTTCTCTATATCCATAATGATAATTCCACGGACAATGGGATGGATGAGGAAAGTTGCCCGGACCGATGCGGTAAGTTGCTGATTCATGAAAATAGGTTTCAGGTTGTGCAGGTTTACTGTGGCATAGTCATTGCTCCCCTCTTTAGGATAGACATCTCATCATCTAGTTAAAGTGTCAGGTTTGCCACCGAGATGGCCGGGTCAAAAACAGATAGTCATATTGAAGGCAGATAGATATTCAGACCAGTGGGCCTGCCAACAGATCAAAAGTTTTGTGGTAGAAAAGTATTCCAGGTTTTTGTGATCTGTTACAACATCAATCGGAGTTCCTGAGCCTTCCAAATAGTCTCGCCATGTTTTGAAAGCTGAAAAGATTGCCAGGAGTTCCTTATCATGAATGTCGTAATTGAGCTCTGCTCTGGTAAAAGTCTGGGACAGAAAAGCCATGGGGTGGACTTCTCCGTTGGAGTCCTGGATAGACAGAATGGCTCCAAGTGCATAGTCTGAGGCATCCGTTTCTACAATGAGTGGGAGGTCCAGTTTCCAATGCAACAGAATAGGAGCTGAAGAAAAAGAATTTTTTAAAAGATTGAAAGCTTTTTGACACTTATCGTTAAAATTCCATGGAGTATCCTTATGCATAAGATGGGTAATGAGAACCATGATGTCAGAATATCCACAGATAAACTGTCTGTAAAAATTGGCAAAGCTGAGGAAGGATTGTATATCTTTAACTTTTCGGGGTTCAGGCCAATCTTTGATGACTTGCACTTTAGTTTCATCCATGCGGAGACCATCGGGTCCCATTATGAAACCCAGGTATTCCACGGAATCTGTGTCAAAAGTAAATTTTTTACCATTCGCAAATAAACCATGTTGTCTGAGTCTCTGGAGAACTTCACAGACTCGTTTGTCATGTTCCATGGGGTCCTGGGAGTAGATAAGAATGTCATCCAAGTAAACAATAACGTATACATTGAGCATGTCAGAGAAAATGTTATTGATAAAATGTTGAAAAACAGATGGAGCATTGGTGAGTCCAAAGGGCATCACCAACCACTCAAAGGCCCCGTAGTGGGTTCTAAAAGTGGTTTTCCATTCATCGCCCACGGCGATCCAGACCAAGTGATAGGCGTGTTTGAGATCTATTTTGGTGTAAATCCAGGCATTCCGTGGAGCATCGAGCAGATCAGATATAAGTGGGAGTGGATACTTATCCTTTTTGGTGACAGCATTGAGTCCTCTGAAATCAACACATAATCTAAGGGATCCATCCTTTTTTCTGACAAACAGAACAGGTGCTCCAAAAGGAGACTTTGAGGGTCTGATAAAACCTATGGACAAATTTTCATCCAGGAAATCATGGATTGCGGAAATTTCTGTGGATGAGAGTGGGTAAATATGTCCTAGGGGTGGCTGGGCGCCGTCTTCGAGACCAATTACATATAAGAGCTGAAAAAATGAATTTCAGAATCATATTAGACATAAGTTTAATGAAAAATGAATCAGAATGTGAAAGAGCGGATGCATTGAGGTGGGTAAACTCTTGAATGTGTGGAGAGGCAATGCAACCCCAACCCATGTGGAGTCCACAGGGTTGCTTACTCTTTTTTTGAGTTGGAAGCCGGTTTGTCCTTTGACGGAGTTTCCGTGGAGGTCTTGGCTGTTTGACCCTTTGCAGAGTTTGCTTTTGCCAGCGGACATTCCAGGACTCGATGACCGGCTTTCCCACACAAGAGACAGAGGTTATTGTCCATACAATGTGTCTTTCCTGTGGGGTCAATTTGCCATCAGGTCCGAGTTTGCCTGTGAGGTTGGATTTTCTGGCTTGCTTGCCGGACTGTTGACCCTTGTTGTTGTTGTTGTTGTTGTTGTTGTTGTTGTTGTTGTTGTTGTTAGAAGACTTTTTATCGTTCTTCTTGTCAGATTGCATGGAGTTCTGGTTGATGAGTTGATGAGTTGTTGTTGTTGGTTTTATTGGCCATGGACTTGTTCACTTTGTTTGCAGAGGTCTCACGGGCAACTTCCCACATGACGTTCCCAATAACGTGTGTCCGCATTTTGAGCTTTGAGGCACATATGGGACAGGGTTTTTGGCTTGCCATCTTCTCCTTTTGAGACTTCGTCTTTAAGGTGGGATGGCAGACCGGCATAGAATTGGTGGTGGAGAGCAGGATCGCCCCACTGTCAACGAGCTGCAAGATTATTGAATTGGATGATGCAATCCGTGATGCACTGTGTATCCTTCATATGAATATTTGTGAGGCTGTTCTGGCTTCTCCTGTCAGGTCATACGGGCTGAAGTTGGTTTCAAGCTCCTCAACAAAAGCATCCCAATCTTCGAGCCAGAGCAGCTCTTCTTTGGAAAGTCCACTAAAAGCCAGTTTGAACCATTTCAACGTGGATCCCAACAAGTACGAAAGTGCATAGTTGACTTTTTGGGAGTCCGTGGAGAATGTGGTGGATTGATCACAGACATTGAAGCAACACTGCATGAGGAAAGTAGAGAGTTTGTTTGGGTTGGAACCCATGAAGGGTTCCAGAGCATTGACTTTTGACTGCAGGGGTTCGAGATCTTTCTTTTTGCCTTCTCCGAGCATATGATTCATCAACCTTTCTAAACTGATTGCTAAATACTCAGAGGTGGGATCCAAAAGTGGCAGTCAATCACTGGATGGAGGATTTTCGACACCTTTGCCCTTGTCGGGGGCCACGGACTCATCCTCGTGCTCGGATTCATCCTGGTTTTCCAGGACTTCTTCGATACGGGCTTTTTCCATGGCTTCCGACTGGTTCACAAGTGTCTGGCTAGTATACAAAGTTAATGGGGAATGAAGAGTCGACGGTCCAGGTAATGATGCCTGTGCATGCGCTTTTCTTCTTGGTGGCATATTGAAACAATCTGCAATTCTTAGTAGAAAATACTGTTAGGGTATGTACATGGCGGGTTTCTGGAGAAACCCATGGAATATCCAGTAGGACTTGGCTTCAGCTTATAGGCTGTGCCCTTGTGAGATTGTGTTGTCCAATTTCAGACAGGCAGATGGGAATCCCAGGGAGTCCAGGTGGGGTTCGTGGGTTGAGGGGTCATAGGTCAGAGGTCGTGGGTCGAGAGGTCAGGAGTCGAGATAAATAAGAGAGATAGATGCACTGGAGCCTGTGGGCTCTGACTAGCATGAGCGGTGTAATTCAAGTAGGAGTTTAGAGCAGAAAATGTATTCGATTACTGGGGGGGAATCTAAGCCAATTTTCTGACTGGATTGTATGTACAACATCTACCAGACTATATAGACCATCGAATGAATGTCATACCAAATCCAGTAATAATGAAATGAAACTAGCAAAACATAAAACGAGAATAGTAAACACCAAATTTGGTGTTAGGAATGGGATGGAACGGAGCGGAGTCCGAATTGTGACAAATCATGAACCATAATGGGAAATGGAGCAGGAGTGGAGTCTGAATTGTGACAGGTCATTTAACTAAAAGCTCTGTTAGAGGGATGATGGGTTTTCCGAGTGGGGTCCAGTGACTGATGCATGGGACGAGGTCGGACATAGACAGGGACGGAGTCTGGTGGGAATTCCGGTGACTGATACACAACGTAACAAAGTCGAATGTAGACAAGTCTGACATGCGGAGTCCAGTGGGAATTCCAGTAAACTGACAATTGGTGCATGCAGGGCATGGGTACATATAGGTTAGTGCCTGGAGTCCAGCGGGAATTCCAGTTGTAACAAGTCCAGTGACTGACGCATGGAACAGAGTCAGACATAGAAAGGTTTGACGTGCATGGGTCCCAGTGGGTTGTCCAGTTGTGAACTTCGACTTGGTGGGCATAGAGTCTGGTGCATATAAGGTGGGGTCTGGATGCTGGTGGGTTTTCTGGTTAGCTATAACCTGGTATAGAGAGTCAGGTGCATGTAGGATGGGGTCTGGAGCCTGGCAGGTTTTCCAGTCCCAACATAAATGACCTTTAAATTATATTAGAATTTGATACACTGAATAGTTTTCAGATATCCTCCATAGTTGAAGATCTTCAATTATTATTTGACTGTTATTGAGAGAAATTTGATTTATGTCACATATGAAGAACAAGGGTCTAGATAGGATAGGGACAAATGCAAGGGCATAATAAACCAGATGTCAAAAAGGCTCAGAAACAGATTGGGGCAGAGATCTTGAAGTGTCTAAGAGGTCCAGGATATCTGGTCAGATTCCAGTTGGTAGATCATATTCCACCAGAGAGATAGGTGCTGGTATGGTGGGATCTGGATCCCTGCCAGTTTGTTATGACCGGAATTTCCGCCGGACTCCGGGCACTAACTTATATGCACCTGCTCCCTATATGCACCAATTGTCAGTTTACCGGAATTCCCGCCGGACTCCGTACATCAGACTTGTCTACATTTGACTTCATTATGTTGTGTATCAGTCACCGGAATACCCACTGGACTCTGTCCCTGTCTATGTCTGACCTCATCTCACACATCAGTCACTGGACCCTGCTCGGAAAACCCGTCATCCCTCTAACAGAGCCCCGTTCCCATTTTAGTCAAATGACCTGTCACGATTCGGACTCTGCTCCTGCTCCGTTTCCCATTATGGTTTATGATTTGTCACAATTCAGACTCCACTCTGTTCCATCCCATTCCTAACACCAAATTTGGTGTTTACTATTCTCATTTTATGTTTTGCTAGTTTTGTTTCATTATTACTGGATTTGGTATGACGTTCATTCCATGGTCTATATAGTCTGGCAGATGTTGTACATACAATCCAGTCAGAAAATTGGCTTAGATTCCCCCCAGTAATCTAATACATTTTCCGCTCTAAACTCCTACTTGAATTACACCGCTCATGCTAGTCGGAGCCCATGGGCTCTGGTGCATCTATCCCTCTTATTTATCTCGACTCCCGACCTCTCAACCCACGACCTCCAACCTACAACCCCTCGACCCACGAACCCCGCCTGGACTCCCTGGGACTCCTGTCTGCCTGTCTGAAATTGGACGACACAATCTCGAGAGGGCACAGCCTATAAGCTGAAGCCAAGTCCTACCGGATATCCCGTGGGTTTCTCTGGAAACCCAGCCCTGTATGTACCCTAACACTGTTGTCCAGTCCCAATACCTAATCAGTGCTTGTTTCCACATTATCAGACTATTGTTTTTTGATGCCATCACTGTCTTGTGGATGTATATGAATGGAATTAATAAAATTCACTCTGTCAAAGTTGATCTGTTACGACCGTGTCGCAACCCTATCGGCCCCGAGGTTATCGCCACTTGTCAACGTTTCAAGTCATCCTCTCGGAAACCATCGGCCCCGAAGCTGACGAATGTTTCGCGAAGATCAAACTCCATTTACGCCCACGTCAAATAACTCGTATTGTCTGGTCAAACTTTGATACGTCCCCTTTATTATGTTGATCCGTTCAATCTTATGTTTCGCATATGTCTATCTATATTTGTAGTCCTCGAACCATTTCCTTTTACCGTAATCCCGCTCTCGGTTATCATCGGCCTCCGAACTAATCATAAACTTCCCGTTCCTAGCCAAGCTTATTGTTAATACCGTGTTCCGCCCTTCTCCCCATTAGTATTTTCCAGACACCTGTTACTTGTATATGAACCCGCTGTAATTGTAGTTACTAGGCAATCAGAATATCGACTCAGAATCCCCTCATACACCTGTATCAGTCTGATACTAAGAATCCCCCCATCCGCCTTCGCGTGCGCTCGCCCACTCCCGGCCCCGACCCCTTGGCCCGACGCTCGACTTGTCCTTCAATTCCGATCGGTATCACGCCGAAAGGTACTCACTAGGATTAGTCTTCGCCCGCCCGAAATTTAAGGACAACCTACGGATATTTGCGAGGGCGCAGCACATAAGCTGAAGCCAAGTCCTCCCGATCGGTCCCCGTCGGCCACCGACATTAGTCAGTTTCTAGTTCTTAACATGATCCTTCTGTCCACTAAGCAGATGTTAATATTTCCCAAGAGTTGACATGAAGGGAAACTGAATAATCACCCCCCCTGACAGCAATGGTAGAGGTGGGTGATAATTTTGTCATTTGCAGTAAAACTGACCATCCCTTATGTGAAAAGCCATCTACATGTATGTTGGTGTCCCCTGAAAAGTAAAACAAGCTGGGGGGGATGTGGTGGCACCATTAAAGATCTGGAGCAGGTGAAGGTGGTTGCACCATCTTGGGCAATGCTATTGCCAGGCACACTTGATTGATACTCAGGTATGTGAGTTTAGCTCCCATTACATCTGTACAGAATGGTCAGCAAATGCAAGGTGAACAAAATGTGGTAGGAACCATTGTATTGCACCAACTCCAGCCATGCAAGCACTGCACCATGTTAGGTAAGATACATATGCTCGGCATTTGGTATGTTGAAATGTGGACAATGTATTAGGGACAATGTAAAGTGTAAAGATCAGAACAGTGAATGTTGAGCATTTTTGGAGTTCTATCACGATTTCTGGAAATTTGAAACAAACTAGAGTGATAACCCATCCACTTTATCATACACCACTGAGTGTCCCTATAGAGTGAAGACCACAATCAAAGAGCACCCCAGCTTGTTTATTGAGTCAGAGGATGAGGAAAGGGTTGCAAAGAAGGTGAAGACAGGAAAGGGAGGGATGAAGGAGTTATTATGATATTACAGCTTTATGATGTTCTGTGATGTTCCCTGTATTTCTTTGATATTTCTAGTATTTTTTCCAGCACTGTAGGTGCAGTATTTAGTGATTTACCTAGTTAGGCAGCAATGTAAGTTCCCGGGAACCTGAGCACTTATATAAGTGCCCAGTGCTTTGTCACATGTGGTGGGGCTGTGGGAGAGCAACCTTAGAGCTTGCTTTCATCTCATCCCTTGGTGATCTTCAGCTTTCTATTCACCTGTTTTAATAGGCAGGATGTGTTTAGAGAGCTGATGGAGATATTAAAAATAGTATGAGTTTGCATATTGTAAATACACAATCTACAAGGGTTTAATAAGCTTGTAATGAAGTGTTTGGGTCAATCAATGTGTCAGTTAGTGAGTCATCTTCTAACATGATACATTTGGTGGTAGTTTAGGTGTACATAGGTAAAACCATGCATCAACCTTGGTGGAAGGAGATGGGTGAGCCACCCTTAGAGAGGTGGGCGTCTCATCATCCTTTCCACCAAGGGGTGGCATTGGGGGATCTCATCCCTGCTGGTGAAGCAGCAGCAATGGACCACAGAGCTAGAGGAGATAGTGGATTAGGTGAATTGCTAATAAAGTACATTGTTTTAAGTGTAATATAAGTGGATGATCAGGGTCTTCTCTTTGTGAAATGTACTAAGATATAAAGTGGTAAATGGGTGGGATAAAATAGGGTATCTTTAAGAAAACATAATGGCACATTCGAGTTTCTACATGTGAGGAATCAGTGATGCTAGTACTTGAGGAAGCGTGTTTTATCCCCAGGAATCTATGTGAATTGTGGTTCATCCCCATGAATATCACGTATCTCAAATGCAAATTGTTTGGGCTTTGTGAGTGATCACAATTGTAGTAGCTTAAATCCCCTCCTGTACCTGAATACCATGGGGTAAACTGCATCATATACCTGTTCATCCACTACAAAAGGCAACGGAAGGACTTTGGTTATAGATCGAGATCCGACACCATATTGATATATCATGAATGTGGAACTCAAGTGGAGATTCAGCTGTCTTGCCGAAATCATTCCTTTAATTCTCGCAATTGTCAGATACTAAAAGACATCTGATTGGATGTGTTGCAGTCTTCTTTTTCTCAATTATGCTATTGCTTCGCGATCTCAGACAACCTGTTACGATCTTGGTCAGGACCTCGAGCGTTGACAATGTGTAATACATCAGGGATTTGGGAATGTCTACACCCATTTTTTAGACTCCCTAGCCGAGCTAGATCTATAGGTAAGCTTTCATACCGAGTAAATAGGGATCTCGCGAAAGTAGTGTATCTAGCCGAGTCTAGCCGAGCTAGCTAGCCCTAGATGGCTCTAGGCAATATAGACGGCATACTTACTGATCTTCCCACTTTCCTGATGTATTTCGCGTATGTCTGAGCTCCGTAAGAACTACAGTGACTCGACTTAGATATCCCGTGATCAACCTTACTAAGACTCCAGCGCTCCCAGTCGTTCAACAGAACCAATACGCACAGCGCTCACTCAAATACATATCAATCATCACAGGTGATTTTGATGAAATGTGGCTCGCTAAGAGTGGTGAGAGGCACGTCAATATCAGCGGCCCGGTACGCTCCATAGTGCGAATACCATCGGCATTTGAACTTTGAAGAGGTCCTGGTTTCCACCCAGTTCAAACGTCAAACGTCAATTTCATCTATCAACTTGAAGAGCCGAACAGTTGTCGTAGTTGGAAGAAAACGATGTCCATTCATGGTTATTCAAATCGTTGAAATTTGAACGATCTCAGGAAGCAGTGTTCAGACGTAGCATTGATAGGTCTTGTCTTCTGCCTTCGCCTCCACCATATCCCGCCCGCCAAGAACCGAAGCATAGTTGTATATATTATCCTTCTCCCATAACCAATAACTGCCCTATCCCCGAAGCAATTTATTTAAGGAAGTTGAGCAAAAAGTAGAGGAACCAGACAGCGAACGGCCGCACATACTCTCGTCAATGTCCCCGAATCGGCACAAAACAAGGCATACTTGGCTAATCCGCAGGCGGTGAGTAATATACACAGCCATTCTGGTTTCAACAGTCGCCGGTGGGCCGAGAATAGAATGGTCTGCGTCTCAAAAATTTAACAATGGATTGTTTATGGCGTCACAGGTGGGTTCATGGAATTGTTCATGGAAATAAAGCATTGGGCATCAATACTATATGTGCATGTGACATGCTGCGCCAATCACGGCTTGTGGTGGGCGTGGATTTTGAACGGCTCTGTCGCGTTTTCATGTCAGAAATAAGTTACAAAGCCTTTCTTAGCGGCGCCGTACACCCAGATCCGACAACCAGAGCGGTAATGATCGACTGGGTACTATTGTCTACCTGGTGTTTTCTATTCCTTTTTCCAATTAAAAAATGGTTTATTAAATACAGATTTCGAGCTTCCGTTGATGGGACTTCAACGTCAAATACAAGCAATACCAGATCATCAATCCATCTGCCATCTCATCGCTGGGACCTCACGCTTTCTCTACGAACACCACAGCATCGCGGTACGGGGCATCAACCATATTCGCACTCACAGCCTCCATATACTCTGCCTTTTTAGCCTTGCGCTGGCTGCGCTTGCCCTTAATGACCACAAACAACGCGAGGAGAATCACAGCAACGAGAGTAGCGCTGAGTCCGATAACGGTGGATCGCAACGGGTTTTCTGAGAAAGACGTCTCCTGGCTGCGGATAAATGACTTTCTGAACATTCCAGACATGGTGTTAGGGTCGCTTCCAGACCCCAACATTGCTTGGTAGGGACTGGCAGAGGCGAGCGCTTTGTGGTGTTTCGTGGACTCAAAAAAGTCAGCGAATGTTCCGCTATGAAAGACGATGGTTACTATCACGGAGGAGAGTGATTACATTCAATACATACTTGAACACGAATTTCTTGCGGTTAATTTTACAGCGATCAAAACACGATTGAGCCCCTATAAGTTAAATTAGAGACTCTGAAACACTGAATAATATCAAATCGGAAGTCACACACCGAGAGCGATGTTAGGGGGTACAACCAGCTTGTCCAAAAATTCCACCCCAATATCATTGAAAGTGGCACTAAGGATGTCCTTGTCCAGCTTGAACAGATTGAGAGCTACCTGCGACACACCCGCATCGACAAAGTCGAAACTGGCGATGAAGGTAACAGGATCGCATCCAAGATTCTGTTGGAAGTGAATGGCACCCTTCCTGGAGATAAAAAAATAAATCGTGTGGTTATGAGTTGTGAAAAACGGTGTCGACGTTAAAGGTAACGAACGGGAACACAGTTGCCGATCCTGGGGGCAGGAGGTTCTTAACTACCCGTGCATTATTCTCCTGGACGAATTGAGCCATCAAGACTCCCCCGCCGACATTAATTTGAATTTCGGATCCACGAGGGTGGACGTGGGGAGTGTTGAGACCGCAGGGGCCGATTACCTGATTATCACAAGCGTATTAGAGCGAAACTTCGCAATGAATTAGAGGCGATTATGATATTTACCCCGACCCCGATGGCACCGTTCCCAGCGAGAAGGGCAGGGAAAGAGGAAGGGTTGACAACGGTGATGAAGCCTATACGTGGACGACGGTTCTAGTTAGTATAACATGCGGAGAAAGGTGACAGAATTAGAGACCATCAGCGCCCTGGGCTGTATGCGTAGAGTTAACAAAGTCGAAGACGAAGTCAGTATCTTTCTACGAAGGGTTCACAGTCTCAGTATCCTATGAATGACGGCGGGTTTGGGAAGCAATCTTACAAGATCGTTGATTCGCTCGTTCTGATTAGCCGCAGTAAGAAGCTTAGCAACAAGTTCGCTGTTGGGGGAGGTAGTCATGATAACTATGGACAATAGGCAGGCTTGTGAGGGGAGGAACAGATGGCAGGAAAAGAGCAATGTCGCTCACCTTTTAACCTGCTCTTCTCATAGCTTTCCAAATTGGTCACTATCAATGGAGGTAGTGGGATGCATTGTTCCGGGGCGGCGTTTCTATGAAAACCAGAGTCTTTCACAGCAACTCGGAACTGACTTTGCGTGGTGGTACGGGCCGACTCGGTGAACGTACATGACCGGCTCCTGGCAGGCGTTCCCGCCTTTACCCTGTTGAGGCTATACCCCAGATCAATCCGTCATAGCAGACAGACACTATTTTTCGACGCCGAATGTGGCATCGAAATCGGAGTTTTCGGTGGTGGCGATATATCAAATGACGATCAAATCTGTATTTTGAGCATTATTGGACCATTTCATCAACTGGGATCGTGAAACTAAAGCCTCTGTATCAAGACTGGCTCAAGACTGGCCCTACAGCATTCCAGCGTGTGACATCCCTTAATGACGCATCGTCTGGTGAGCAACGTCATCCCACTGCAGTTTCGACGCGTGACTAACGCAGGGCGACAATCCCGTATCTGCCAATGGATGCACCGCTGTACTCGAGCCCCGAAGGATGACATGGCTGTTAGTCTCTGAAGCAGAGGTGTGTCGAAATGATATTGCATGTTGGAAGGTATGCGGTGTTGTTACCTGTCCTTGCAGCCTATTCTTTTGTCCGCCCGGAAGAATGTGGAGCCAAAGCTTTCACAAACAAGTCTTGCAGTGGTTAGGTCGGCATCATGAAAGATTGTTGATACCAAACAAATTGGTAAATAGGGACCAAATAGGCGCTGAGCCGGCATCTTTCACGTCAAACAATACTGGCGGGAATACTGGCCGGGCTAGTCAGCCAATTCATTAGCTCCACCGAAGTCCTTCTCGTTTACTAATTTTCAATCGTCCCAGGTAATTTTGCGACAAGACGCTGGAATACGATGCGTAGCTACAAAAAAATAGTGTAAATATTTGTGTCAATGCGGAGAGAGGGGGGGAGCAGGAAATGAGACGACGAGTAGTCACCGGACATTGCAGCCTAAACGGAACACAATGTCGACTCTAAGCTAAGCAAGCAACGGCGAGATTAGGTACTTCTGCCACGCCACGCCACAGCCAGATCCCCTGTAATAACTACGGCGCCCAGTAATATTCATGTGATTAATCGATCTGGTTGGATGGATGGGGTGGCAAGTTAGTCTCAGGTGCCTGGGCCGCCCAATCATAGTAACCGCGCCTCTGTGATATAGCCGACTCATAACCCATATCCCCTTTAATCCCGCAGCGCCGACCATTTCCCGACTTGTTAGGTACTTATCCCAGGTCCGGTACAGCCCCTAGCTGGCGCCGCCGGTGGGAAAAAATACAGAATTTTGGTTGAGCTCCCTTCCGCATCTGAGACATCATTCAAGTGAGGTGACGTTGCCCTTCACGAGTTGAGGATGTCACTGCTCCTGAACTCTGTCTAACTTCGACGTGCACCAACTATTTATAAATGGATCGAAGCGATCCTCTATTTAAATTCACTGAACAGGAAACTCCGTCGACCTGAGGCCCAGATTATGATAGAAAACAGTTGTGACCGTTTTTTAGTGATTGTAATTTCACATATCCACTACATAGTCTGGTCATGCAATTTAGAGTGAGATTGTCCTAATTTTATAATTTGGTCGGTTTCGAGTCTACAGGTAGCACTCCACCCGAAGTACATAGACTTTAAACCGATCGGTATGGCATGG
Source organism: Hysterangium stoloniferum (assembly GCA_015178975.1). Taxonomy (NCBI): domain Eukaryota; kingdom Fungi; phylum Basidiomycota; class Agaricomycetes; order Hysterangiales; family Hysterangiaceae; genus Hysterangium; species Hysterangium stoloniferum. Next base: position 42,118 of record WHVD01000128.1, read on the forward strand.
GTTATGAGAAGTTCGATTCTTTTACCTTATAGTTGTGATATCCTGAGAGCACATGACGGCACAGGGACTTTGGAAAGAGAGTATGATTAAGAAGCCCCTCCGATATTCCCTTATTGGGGTTTAATCAGCACTCATTGTCAATTCATAATAACCTTAAATAACCACTGTTATGAAATACTCCGGTGTTATTATTTGCTGACTCCGCACATCACGCAGGAGTCTCGATCACCGCGTTACGTTACGTAAATGCTGGCTTCCGATCTCCGATTACCCGTGGAAAAGCCACCAAAAGCATTGTCTTTTTAATGGCATTCAGGGAAACTTAATGGTTTTTGAAGGGTCTTCAGGATTATGGTATCAGTGCTGTGAACTCTGCTGAAGATGCTTCGAAAAATAAAAGGGGCAGTGTGTTGGCACCACACTAGGTTTTCGAAAGGGTATTCCGAGATCGGAATCCGGTCTTATCGCCGTGCATATGTATTTTTCTCAAACGACTAAAAACAATGAACTATGGCGGAAAAAAACAGTGAACATATTGCCATTCCAGAATGGACGTTATTGGCAGATTGGCACTTATTTCTATTCCGGGGAGTGATCACCGATCCTGAAAAACAAATCTTTCGGGTTTCATCAGCTTTCCCCTAGGGGTTGTGGGCAGTAGTGTGCTTTGCAGCTGATCCTCCCAACATTACATGTTAAGACATGAGCAGCTCTGACCCATGACATGTATCATTAATACATAATGCAAGATTTCGATCATATGTCCAGCCAGGGCGAAGTGCGACAGGTCCAAATAAAATGTTGTTGATGAGTAATAGTGGGTTAACTGGTGACAGGAGAAATATCAATTCAGTCTAAGATCGGACCACATACTTCTATCTGTACTAAATACCTTATTGTAAAGTGGTCTTCAAATACGTAGGACGATCACCAACCGCTAAAAATATATCCTGGAATATGTTTAAGGTGACTACGTTTAAACGACTTCGCAATCACTGAGCAAAATATATCCAAACAAGCGTCAGAAGTTAAACTATCGGCTCGGTGACAAACTCTTTTTGGATGATATGTATATTGGTATTACAGTAGGCTCATCATATTTTGAATTCTTTGCCTTGTCTTCCTCAATAGAAATATTGTTACTGTTATTTGGCCATTTTCCATTTTGTGGGTATTTTAGAGGGATAGATAGATTTGAGTTCAGACGCTTCGCGATATTCTAGAGGGGCGGGTAATCAGGGCATAAGTCAGTGTACTGTGTGTGGGGAGGTGCTGCTGCCTAGTAGGTGCCCCTGGGGCAGAGCCCTATGAAACTCGGTAAGATTTTCTTTTCTGTTGTTTTTTTTTCTTTTTTTCAAAATGGGGAAGTAGCAGTGAATTAAAAGTTGAAAAATAAGGAAAATGCTTTTTTGGCAAGTTATGAGGCTTCTACCGAAACTAATAATACCAAATAAGTATATGTTTCTGGAAGCCATTGGCTGTTTTAAAAGCATAACAACTTTTCCTTGCAGTAACTGTTAAGTTCGCAGTGAGAACTCGATAGTTAACAATGAATTTCGTGTCCGCCTGATACTTATCTCATCACCAAGCTTACTAATTTTCTAGTAGCTTCTAACATTCCAACAATAGCCTCTTTGGCATAGAAAATCATACCGTCGGAGCTCAAGTTCATGATCTTAGAATATTCTCTGGCATTCATGGAAGGTTTCTCAAGAGTGTTCAATGTTTTAAAACTTCTTGAGAATATTCAAATTTGCAAAATGTGTGGAAAATCTTATGTACTGTAAATCATTCTCTGGGTACTTTCTGAATTGAGCTCTGTGTGCTGAAGGTGCATATATATGTTTCAACCAGGAAAACAGCCCAGAGGCTCAACGGATTCTTTGGAATACACTGTTCTGTACATCTTCAAAAATTTGAACATTCATAAGAAAACTTTATATTTTCCACTGATTTGATAGTATTCTGAGATTAAGAATTTCGGCATCATATATAATGTGGACCCCTATGGTTGTCATTTACACAATAATCAAAACAATACAATATATACTTGACAATATTACTGTAATAACATATATATACAGTATTTGGCAGCAATATGTATGTATATATGACAAAACTTCAGATGAATGTAAATATGTTGCATTGAAAATTTAGACAATACCCTATACTTTGAACCTGTAATCCCGTCGTCAATAGGGATCACTGGCAGTCACACAAGTTGACAGGACCACGGTGTATTGTCCAGAGCAGAACAAGATACAGGCAAGTGCAGCGTACGGTAAGATCTAAGGTCCTGAAAACTTCCCGGCTACTTATACCGTAAAACGCGGTGATTATGTAATCACGTAAAACTAAAGGGTCCGTGCGTAAGACTGGGGGCACCAGGATTACAGAACCCACACAAAGTTTGAAAACACAGAAAAAATACATATATTGAGGATATTTACAATACTTAAACTCATCAGGCAGGTAGGTATGGATACAAAAGATGCTGGCAATTCTATTTTCTGTCTAAGTTGCCTAAGGCTGTCAGTGTCAGTACTATAAATGACATTAGGACACTCTTTATTTCTGTTAGGATCCTCACCATTTTGGGCCCCAACAACTTGGTCTTACCTTGATAACCTTTCCAAGACCATGGAGTCACTGCCTCAGGACCCTGACACTTGGTTTATATTGTTATCCCTGTCTTTCAGCCCCTGCAACTTGTTTGTACCCTTGTAACCATCTGGTAACCTGACATTGGAGCCCCCGGAACATGGTACCACTGCCTTGGCATCCCAAAACCTGTTTTATTGTAGAATCCCCCTTTAGGCATTCCATTCCATCTCCATTCCAATGCTCCCCCTTCCTCCATCCTATGTGTAAACATTATTTGCCACCTCACACCTTTTAGAATACTTTTGTTACATTGCATTTAGTTCTAGTTTGTTCCTTGTTCCTTTCCATACTTATTTTGAGCCATCATGACCTCTTGCTTCTCTGATCAGGCCTCTGATCATCCATTACACTTAGTATAAAGTCTTTCTCATCTATGCTACAGTTCTTTAGTTTGAAACTTGACCTAGATTACCCCTCTTGCTTAAGTCCTCTTTATATTCATCTTGATAATCTTTACTCTACAACTCTTAGTATTTTTGGCCCTCCAGTCAATTGAGCTACATAAGTGTTGTCTTTAGTCTTTATCATACTATCTGTTCTGTTTGAAATACTGGAGCACCCTAGCAGTTAATGTGAGGGCACAACACATACATTGAAGCAAAGCTCCACTTTGCCTTATAGAATCAGACCTCCCAATTAGTACAATTCACCATTTTCAGACCTCCCAATTTGTACAATTTACCATTTTCAGACCTCTGAAATCATCCCTTTTTGCCCCCCCTTGCTTAGATCTCAACAATTTCAGCCTAAACAAAGTCCAATGGAAACATTTTGATCACAGGTGACTATTTACCTATGTGAAGCAAAGCAAGAAAACAAGAGAGATATTTCAAAGCCAACTATGTGGAAGAAGTGAAGAGTAAAGTGGGAAGTGGGCTTTTTAAGAGACTGTCAAATTGAGAAGATTTAGACCAAGCTGAAGAGTGTAGCATGATTGAGAAGATTGTAATGATTGATGGATCCTGCTTTAGACATGATATAAAAGCCCCAATTGAAGAACAAATGTGAGGCTTGCAGCTCAGTTTTTCAGGCCAAAGAGAAGTGGCCCAAACTATTTCGAATGGAATAATAATATAAGAGTTTCTTGCTTGAGGAGTATTAAGTGATAATTGTTAGGGTTGCTGGAGTTCAGTTCTGAACCTAATTCTTAACTATCAATGTTGACTTTTTTTCAAGTTGTACAGTCTGTGGGTGCAAGCTGGTCAGCTTACACCTACTGAGACCATCTGCAAAGCCATGGTATTTCTCCAGGACACCAGTTGATAGTGACAGTGGAATTCTTGATTGTCTAACAGCTCTTGACATAGGAATAGGAGCCATAGATTGAAGTGCCATATGTAGTACTTGATTGACTCTTTGGCAGACTCAGATTATGTCCTAGGCTTCATCAACAGTAGTAGTGAAAAAACTAACATAAATCAAATTTTATTGACTGACAAATATTGAAGTAGTAATTGAATGTCTTCAACTCTGTTGAATACAACTCTTTCAATGAAGTATTAATCCACCCTGCAGATGATGACATATGAGGTTAATTAGGACACAAAAGACTCATGAATATATTAGTTGAAGATATCACAGAAGGTTTCATCAAGTAAATATTCATGAAACAATAGATGAGATATTTTACAAATTTTCTGACTGCCTTCCCTCACTCCTTTTGTTGTCCTTTTATGCCTTTTAATGTCAGCCAATGACCTGTATATGACTTAAGAATGATATCATGTTTGAAAGTTGTCAGGACTGGCCTTGTGATAGTTGTGACAAAGATGGGATGCCAGTATAGAATTGGTGTTTGAGGCTGGCATCTCTCTACTGGCAATGTGCAGCAAGATTGTTTAACTGTACAATGTACTCACTGCTGTGCTGATCATCCTTTATGGCTGTTCTCAGCATCTGCTGTTTCATTGTATGGACCAAAATTAGTTTTTAACAAAAGCTCTGCAGTCTTGGAGTTGGATGGGTTTGTCCGAGGTAAATCTGCAGAATGTGGGCTCGAAATGTGTGAGTGCTGATACAAAGAGGTAAGTAGAGCATAATTCTTTGAGTCATCCATGGTGAATGCAGCAGGATTATTGCAGAAGTTGAAATGACATCACATAAGGACACTGGCCAGTTTCTTTCAGGTTTGTGTCAGAGAAAGGACTGGGTGCATTGACTTTTGACCATACAAGCTCCTTATCTTTCTTGCTATTTGATACTAGGACAAGTCATGAGGGAGTCCAGAGTCTTTGAGTCCAGAGTCTTTGCCAACATGGCTGGGTTGAAGTCTTTCATTTTGAGATGGTTCACAGGGCCAACTGTGTTCAGATTTTCCTCCTCCTTACTATCAAGGTCTGTGTTAGGATCCCTGTTGTTTTGGACCCCTTCAAGCTGTTTTAGCCTCATATTTACCCTCCAGCATCCCACTATTGGTACCCCTACTCATGGTAGCACCACTTGTGGCACCCCTGGCACTTGTTTCTTTGTATCTTAGCACCTTAGCCTTCCATTCCATTCGTTCCCCCATCACCATCCCACATATACATCCCATTTTGCCACCTCACACCTTTTCAGAATACTTTGCTATATTGTATTTAGTCTCATTTGAATTACAATTCCTTCCCCTACTTCCTTTTGACTCATTATCACTTTCACTTCTCTGATCCGCCCTTCAACCATTTGTCCTATTGTAGTATAAAGTTCCTTCATGTATGCTACAGTTTCTTTAGTTCAAATATTGACTTGAATTACCCCCTTCTAGTTCTCATTCCTATTACTCCTATTCTAATACCCTCAAGGGTGTCTTCAGCAAGCTGTAACCCCTCACCTTACAACTGTTAGTAATTCGGCCCCCTGGTTGACTGAGCTAAGTGTTGATCTTCATTACTATTGTACTATCCACTCTGTTTGAAATACCAGAGCACCCTAACAGTTTGTGTGAGGTGCAACACATAAGTTGATGCCAAGCTCCATTACATTTATAGACCTCCCAACTAGTATGATCTCTATCATTGGCTCCCCAATTGACTATGTTGCCATCATTTACCCCCCAGACTTAGAACCTCCTCTCCCCATTTGGCTTAGATCTTAACAGTCTGAAAGGGGTTCTGTGGTTTCCAAATTGCCCAGGATTTCCTTGAAATATAATTCTTTGGAGTTGTATAGCTAGTCAATGGGTTGGGTAGTGGTACCTTTGGCAGTATACAACATGAATGGAGATCAAAGGGTAGAAGATTCAGCTTCAGCCATAGGCTTGGTTTCTGTCTTCTAAGGAGGCATGATAACAGTTTACAAGGTTGAGTTCAAAAATATGTTAAGGACTGATTTTCCAAGGGCTTCCTGGTAGGCCATGGAATGAAGTACTGGGAAAGCTGCAGGGGCGCTGAGGATGGATAGGACTATGGTTTCAACTTATGTGTGATTTTGATTATAATATTTTAGAAAAAGCTGTGCCCTTGTAGAACCATCGTGTCCTAATTTCACAGACAGAAACTTAGTATATTTTCAGACAAAAGAGTGGGGACAAAGGACTAGGGTAGAGTGAGAATGAAACCAGATTCAAAGTCAACACACAAACTGAAGTACAGCTACTTTACATCACAGTATTTACAACATACCAAGAGCAGGTGTAGCTTCTACAAATAAGGAGACAAATGGTAGACTAAAGCAAGGACAAAGACATAGACAAAAGTTGCTACCTGCTTCACAAAGATCTGAAGTAATTCTTCTGCACTCAAGGTTGAAAACACTTTGTTGGAAACCACTAAGCCAACGTTGGTTTAGTGGTTTCCAACATAAAGTAAACTCTGACTCAAAGGTCAGTAGTAACTCCCCTATGACCTGTTTAAGGCTGGTAGCCAACATTGTGTGGGCCAACATATATATTAAGTAATGTTTATACCTCTTAATGCCTAAATACAAGTTGCTTTTTGCCACTTATTGTTGGGCTTTGAACTATTGGTATGGGCAGGGATTGAACTCATGACCTTGTAGGGTCTTTGGAGTATCAGAGTTTACTTTATGTTGGAAGCAAATAGCCAGGCTGGGAATTGAACCCAGGGTCTTCTGCATATATGTTACCACTACACACACCACTTGACCTTGGGTTGGTCTAGACTTTCATTGTACTTAAGGATGTAACTTATTAAATTATATACACACTGAACTCAGAGTTAGATTGAATAGTTGTAACCCCAGTTGGTATTCATAATCTAACAGAAAATGTGGAGAGGGAAATAGCATTTTGAGTCAACTTGTCTATAGCTACAAACATCACCAAGAAGCCTTCACTCTCACATATGGGCAAATTTGTTATTAAATCCATAGAAATGACTTCAAAAAGAGACTGTTTGATGTGTACATCAGCTGGTCTAAGGGCTCCTTGGTGTGCAGGATGGTCAACCTCAGTTTTCTGGCATGCATGTCACAACTGCAAGCATATACTACACATTCCTGTAGCATTCATTGCCAAAGAACCAATTCCTTATTAAGTGAAATACATAGATGTTGCCCTTAGCATGAGCCCTTTCAAATGGATTATCATAATACTCCTACATTGCTTCTAAGCTTGTCTCAGTGAATATCTGTTATCCTCTGAGAATCTTATACCATGTATTGATCTTACATCCAATTTAGCCAACATTTTGCAAGCTTGGAGTTAAATTGGTGTTAAAGTGTAGAAAATGAATGGCCAGACTGGGAATTGACCCCAGGGCATCATATTTCATCAAGGAATAATTGGAAGTATAAAAGGAACTAACAAGATAATATTGTTGAATAATATTATAAGATCTCCTAAGACCATAGATGATAACGATGATAACAAGGGTGTTACTGATTACACCACCTGATCATGGGTAACAGTACCAGCATTACACAATCTAACACTTGGAGGGTTGGCAAGTATTTATCCCAAACATTTTACCCAATACCCCATGTAATGTTCATTGTAGTATATCTATTCTTCTTGTTTGCCACAATCTCATGGTCACTACCTTCCGGGGTCGTCCTCAGTATTGAAATTTCTTTGATTGAGGATGTCAGAGATGCAAATTTTGCAGCAGATTTTATTCGGGGGCATATTGTGAAAGGGACCTCCCCTCCATCCCACGGAGGCGTGCCTAACCTTTGGGCGGAGAGACGGAGGCCTTGATGCACAGTAATACAAGTACACTGGGCGACCATCCAGTTAAAGAATTCAATGACACTTTCAGAAGCAAGTTAAAAGCCCTCAAAAAATCATTGAGTACAGCTCATATCTCGAGTAATTATTTTATGTATTCAGGATAGTAGTAGGGGCCCAAGAATATTTGTATTCATGTACAACACCTGGTCACTCAAATAGTAAAAAAATACAAATCAATCAATCTTACCGAGTTCAGACCTCAGAAGGATATAAATCGATGGTTCAGAGGATATAGGTCAGCCACTATTCACCATTACATGCCATCCATACCAGAGTATAGAGGGAAATATGAAAGTTATGTCAAACTGGCGATCTCGAGCATATGATTGAAAGGAGCCTTCGGCCTCGAAACCTATTCACTGCATATCTCCTCCCGAGGAAATGGCTGGAGCGTTCATCATTACTTAGCGATTATTTGCCGAAATATTCCAATAGGTCGATCACTGTAATAGTAATAGGTGAACCGTTACTTTGGTGCGAGGCATTTCTTGCGATCAGCCGATGTATTGGCATCCCGGCGCCGTTAGGAGAGACAGCAATTTCCTGACCAGTTTCTCTCCTTTGGAGGTGAAGGATCAGTAATTATTATAGTTCTTATGTTTCAAGCCAATTTTAATCTTATTTTAAAATTTTATGAGAAACCTCAACAAGAACAATATGAGAGCGATGTTAGTCTCGATTATCGTTGTATTGGTGGTGAATAACTGCGGGATCCACCTCCATACCTCAAAGGGATTGAGTAGAGCAATGCCGGCCACTACTCCCACAGCGCTGTATGCGTTACTGCCCTTGGATATCTGGCATTCAACTAGGCGAATTATGTCTACTCGGTAAAAGGGCTTTGTGGTCCAAGCCGGTCCCCGTCTGGCCAAACGGATCTGGATGACACGATCTCTGATGACGATACAAAATGGTCACAACTGCGTCTTTCAAGGTGTACCCTGTCCGTTATTGCCATTTCAAACCTATCCGTGATGCACGAGAGCCGTGCCCCATCTCCCGCAGCTAATACCGTGACACCATGACGACCGTCCGCAAACCTCCGTAATACCGCCCACATCCCTAAGGAATTATTCACTGGCCCTCACATCACGGTCCTCACATCACGGTCCTCCTTTCTCAACTGTAGTAAAAACATGATCCCGTAGACCTGTAACCCTCTTCCGGGGTCTCTTCATTATGCGATCAAGAGCGCATCGCGGTACATGCCGTGAAGACGCTCCCACCATACGCGCCAATTGGGCTTCCTCGATATCTCTCTTTCACGATTTAGCTGAAACTATTAATAACATCACGGCGGTGCATCGTCATTTATAGTGTATTTCACACAAGATCGAACCGGGAGAAGGAAACACCAACGGAGAGCTTGAAAATAAGGCTGAGGGAAGGGGGTTCCAAATGAAAATTGGTAGAAGACACCATTCCTGACGGAAGGAGGAGGCGTCGCGAGTTGATGAGTTTAATGGTGTCAATTAGTATGTGATAGGAAAGGAATCAACATGGGACGAGAGTGAATCACGTATTCCAGTGACAAACAGGAACACATCTTCGCGGTCCGGTTTGCCAAGAGGAGTACTTTCTATTTCTCTCCGACACTGTGGGAGTGGTGAATGGATTCTCCAATGTTCCCCGGAATTGAAGGGATGTTCCCACTTAGCCAGAAAGTCACACTTGTTAAATGTTCGTTCAGAACGCGAATTTTATTGGACCGGACCTTGTCCCACGTCAACCTGACCTCATGCGTTTTCGTCGAGCTTATTTGACTGGACGTGTCACATGGGTCATAGGCAAAACTTTGAAGATTGAGTATTCAATTTCGGACACGTCAGACGTATCGGGAAATGTGTGCCGGAGGTTCAGTGTTTCACTGGACAAAGGGATCCACCGCATATATGGAGAGTGCCACAAAAATCTATAGAACTCAAGGAAACGTCCTTGGAGAATTATTTAGGATATATAGAATTTCCCGCACATTTTCAAAAGATTGAACAACCTCAAGTATCTTCTATTTTAGAAAATATTGCGAATCTGAAAGCAGCTCCATAGCTCGCTGGACTCTCATTAAAATAACACTGCTCTAGCGCTGATTCTGAGACAAACCCAGGGCATATATGCATGCGATTTAGGGAGAAAGGCTAGAACTCTTCCGAGCGTCGATCTGGTGAGATTTTGTGGTATTTTTAGTCCTCAGAGTGCTGATCGGTTTAATATCTGGGAAAAAATGTCAGCATTCTTCAGCATACGATTATCAGCAAATGCATTTTAGTTGAATTCGAGTCCCATTGTACACTTGGAAACTTTTAAGAGGTATAGAAATAAAAGTGCGAATTAAAACGATTAGTATTCAAAGTGTGAATGCATCCATTTTTATATAACGTCAGGGTGAGTCCTGAGACAACCTCGTAAATCCGAAACTCTCCGCTCCCAGCCTCTAACGTGCATCATTTTCAAATATTAGTTAGGCACCAACACTCGGCATAAAAACGTCATGAAGTCTAGTTTCCGAGAGTCGTGTAAGCTGATACTAACCATAACTATAGCCAACGAGTAGAGCGAGTGGGATATGGCTTTTAAGTTCTAGTCACCCTATATGCATGAGGGGTATGCCACACGGTCGCCACCACAGCAGGTAGCTATGCAGCACTGGCATGCGCTTCCTCTGAAACCGTGTCAGAACGATATTGTTACCTTGCAAGCGTGCGAAGTTGGTCCAGGCAGCAATACGATACTGAGCCAATGAAAGCCGAAAATATATCGATGAGCTACTAACAACACTAATGTTATAGGAACGAGGTTTGTCAGTAGCTAATACTGACTATTCACTTTGTGGTCATCGAGAGGTATGACATCATTGATACAATACGCCGTGGGATATAATGGCAAGCGATGCGCACTCGTGACGACATGATGATACCCGAAGGGATGCCGACCCCCAGTCTGCTACGCCGTTAAGTGAAAGCTTTCCCCATAGGTCTGTCCCCGGTTATTTATTAATTCCATCTAAAGTAATGAAGAGGACGGAATTTCCTAGGAACTTAGATCCTCCCATGCGATCCCCATGGCAGGTACGAGAAATGTCTGTTTGCTCGTATCAACAATAGGTTATAGATGCCGAACAGCCTGCCGGCGTCAGGGGAAAAGAACGCTTTAGAGGTGCGAAGACAGTATGCTTCTACGTGCCTGGATGTTTGGTCGCATATATGATTTTCATTTGCATATGAAGCACGTGCTTTCCTTTTGGTTGTGGCTGCGTCCTAAGTTGATTCAACATTACTGCGAACGTGACGCGTTACCTTGACAAACATGATGGCCAAGGTTAGGAATGAAGCTAGGAGCATACGTGGTGGATGTAACAGCCTCAGAAGCCGGGGATCCATGAAGAAGGATTAAGGACCGCATCCGTGTATACTAACTGGGAGAGGAATGAAACGGCTATCTGTCTTTCGGTGAGTCGCATGACTATATGGTTTGACATGCGTCTGAAATCACACGAAGTCAACACATGCATAGCGACGGCGTATTTCTCTGAAAGCTGTCAACAATATGTGCCGGGTCAATCTGGTAAAAGAATTTAGTCAACACGATGCTACGTGAGTGGCGATTATTTTCTAACCTTAAACTCATATCAGAGATTACAGTCGGATCAACAAGTGACCTTAGAATGGATATCAAATCACCATGGATCTGTATCAGACTGCGGTATGATGAAACGGGAGTTTGAAGATAAAAACCTCTTGCTTTGTCGGGGAAATAAACACGTAATGACACAGATGATTGGGCTGGTTTAACAAGGTATTTCCAGCAAGAAAACGATTCATGCATCCCGTGTGCTTGATATCGATATCAATTGTGGCGTTAATTGAAATAAATATGAGCCTAGGCGCTACTTTCGGGGCCGCAAGATGTACAATCTCACAATCTCAGAAAAACATACGTTTTCCAGGGTCATCCTCCGCCTTTCTGCAGACCATGAGCATTGTATTTGCTGCTTTCGTTCCATACAGAGCCGATTCTTGGCGGGACATTGTTCCAACCTAGCCGACTGCGTTGTACACGAATGTTTCAGGTAACCGAATTTACGATGACCGGTGTAAGCAATAAGGCCATCGTGGGATGCATAGGTACGTCGGCTCGGGCATACATTCTCTTTATGGAGATGAGAGGAAGGGGATTGGAAGAAATCTCTTCACAGCTCTCACTATGGTATAATTAGCCACTGAGGACCCCTGTATTCCTAGAACTACATCCTCCCGGTGGACCCCTGAACTATAAAGCCGAACGTTGTTGTCTCATTCTGTAGCTCCTCACCCCCCCTCCCCCCCCTCCCCCTAAACCTCTTCAGGGTTTTTGTACTCCTTCAGAAATCAGAATGGCCGGCTCACCGAATGACGCACTTGTAGCAAAGCTCATTACCGCCCCCACCCAGTCAGAGCGGGTGGCTGACTTGGTATGACTCCCCTGGTCATTAATGCTTACTATTTCTCTTAAACATTCAATGCAGGCTGACAATCAGTTTGTATTTAATTTCCTGAATGCGACCCATTCTGCTCAAGGAGACGACGGTGAGTAGGGAGTCTCACCCCTGATCGGTTCAGCTATAATACTAATGCGGTGTAGGTTTCATTATCGTCATCAATCCAGCCACGTTTCCTGCGCTCATGACAGGCGGCGGAGCTCTTGGTCTCGGTGTAAGTTATCATGACTGATGGCACCGCTTACTGACTGATCAAACCTTTCCACAACAGTTAATCGGTCCTTGCGGACTAAATCTTCCCCACGTTCATCCCCGAGCCAACGAGATTCAACTCAACATTGGTGGTGGGGACTTGAAGGCTCAGTTTATCCAAGAGAATGGTGGTCGCGTGGTCACCAACACCCTATCCCCGGGCATGGCGACCGTATTCCCGTAAGCAACCTCACCACGTGTGAATAAGTAACCGACCATGCTCCCTAAACCTTTTAGCAAAGGATCGTTACACTTTCAACAAAACCTCGGATGCGACCCGGTCACCTTTATTGCAAGTTTCGACTTTGTCGATGCGGGAGTCTCACAGATTACAAAGAACCTCGTCATGCTAGATCAGGAAGTCGTTAGTGCGAGCTTGGGAAATCTAGGAATGCAGGTATTGAGTAATATAATGATCCCCGAGAACATCGCTCTTGGTAAGATCGCAACCCTATCTCCTTCCCATCATATTAATGATTGATTCTGACAGGCGCTCAGTCATGTCTGGATAAATGTGGCATAGACAGGTCGAAGTTTCACTTTAAGTATGTCGAGGTTTTATGACGGGTATGAGAGTGAATATTAAAATTCTACTTCCCTGTAGCGGTACATTCGCCAACTTTGTTGCCTCATCTGGCTCCTCTTCGGCTGTTCCTAAACCATCCGCGTCTTCCACTGCGGTGCCAAGTATTTCCAGCATGGTCAGCAGGTCATATAAGAGTGAAAACATATATGCGTCAGAGCCCGACATGTCATTCCAGAACAATCCGTTGAAGTCCACCGTGATCGGCTTGAGTGCTGCTCTCCTGGCTATGATGGTATGGACGATATACAGTACTATTATTGGGCGTCGGCGCTCCCGATCCAAAAACATTGCTGGGAACTTCAAAGATGCGGTTTCTGATATGGATATTGTGTCATACAACTAGCGTACCGAGCTAAGTCGAGGAAGACGGCGGCCGAGCGACAGTCATATGCTTGCTGTTGTTTGACTTCCACGATAACTTTTTCTCACTGAAACAATCAAATGTCAATTTTCTCTTTAAATAATAACTTCGTTTTTCGGTATGGCTAGTTTGGCGGACTGAGGCGAATGTTAAACTCACAGGTAGTGATCAGTTGCAAATACTCTCTAGTGTCGGCCGTTCTTTTTCCAGCCTCAATTATAATTTATATCTGAAGGCACGTCTGACTACCGCTTGCGGGCTTTGCCACTCTCCATGAAGTAACTCCCCTACAGAGGACACCGCAAGATCGCTTGTTTATCTATGAACTTACGAGTTTAGAACTGTTAGCCCGTAAGGATCATGAATTAAGAGTTGAGTTAATTTGGTGTAGTGATCACGGGAACCGAATGCGATATTTGGATGTACCCAAATGGGGTGTATATCGGGACCCAAATTAAGCATCACGCATCGTATTGGTAGCCCTAGCGGTCCATTGCTGTTTTAACATGGCGATGCGGTTGCCAGAAAGGAGAGGGTATTCACACTAACAAAAATAATCCATCTTATATCAACTATTCACTAATTTGCAAACGGATGTTGTATGTCGAGGTGGTGCGCCTATCACAGCTTTATCGGGCCCTAAAGACCTACTCGTCCCAACAGGGTCGAGGGTTATAACCCCAATCGCTCTGCCCACCCAGGAAATAAGCAGTGCTGACGAAGTTGCCTCATTTGTGGAATCTATGCTCACTCTAAGGGCTGGTATCGGCATTGTACTCAGCAAAGAGAAGCACTCGGACAGTTCTTCGACTGACATTGTGTTATTTACAAACCAGACGCTAGCTGCTGGTGCGGAGGAGCAATAATAGGTCTCCACCTTTCACTAAAAAAAATCCTGATTCATATAGTTACATTTTTATGAATCTCCCTTTCAGGGTTCCACGTTTTAACACGCAGTTCTTGCAGTTTATCGCAAGGATGTCGTCTTGAAGAGTGTGGCTTTCGCTAGATATGCATTTCCCTACATTTAGTAAACCTTAAATGTAAAAACAATTGTCACCAAGAAAGGAGTTGTGTTACTAACTTATCATAATGTCTGGCTCCCCTTATTCGGCTATGCAATAGTGAAAGGCTGCTGTCTAATGCAGCCTTACATTGGCATCGGTCCAGACGTTGATAGGACCAAACTGTATTCCTCGAGAACGGCGAGTACGATACACGATGATGACGGTAAGTAAAACGATTAACTAAAAATGATACTACGCGCGTCTGTGATAATGTAATCGGTATGTCGTAAGCCACCAGGCTTACAAATAGCCATATCTGATACACTGCCCTTCGTCATTTTCTCCTTGATGAGTACTAAAGTCCTTGAGTGTTTCGAAATATGTGCAGAAACACGTAACTTCAGCCATCCAACTACATTTATAAAACGAACCTGGTTTAAATCATTTTCAGTAGCTTAACATTTTGAATATCTGGTGGTCGAAGTGTTTTTGTTTATTTAAATATAGATGTTCAGCTGCACTTTTTGAATAGAATCCGATGTCGCAGTACCGTTAATTTAAAAAATTTCCAATTTATGACATCCTTAATAGTCTGGTTGACAGCATGATATGATTTCGGCAAGAGCATAGCATTAGGCTATGTTTAGTCGTCTTCATCCCTATCCTGTTTGGGAATAATCCGCCGATGATCTTAGAAGTTTTCGGCCCCAGGTTTCTCTTTCTCTTTTAGGCCACTCTAACCACTCTGAGTATTCTATTGTTTAATATACCCCTTCGCCACACCTTGGACCACTGCCTTACATTATTGCCTATCCCCCATCACAGCATGGTTCGGCTCCCAACACACTCCCCGGCCTCCGGCGTCAATGAGAAGAAGTGCCCTCTTTCCTTCAGAGAGTTTTTGTTTTTCTCCCAAGGTACTCATGTAATTATAAGAATTGATGCCATCCTATTAACGAACACGGATGACCCTAAACCCCAAAATAAATAACTAATTTCTTTTAGTCTTTACCAGCCATTCTCCCTTAACCTCAGACATCTCTCTAAAAGCCCTCATCTCCTCCCCTGACCATCTATGTATACACGTACTTTCCCATCCGATTTTAGTATGATGCGGCCTCCCAGGAAAATCATGCCAATTCCAGTTGTCCAATATTTCCGTCTCAATGACCTGCGGGAAATATGGTCTAGGCTTGACACTATGTTCGAGGTCTGGCAACTTCGCGATGGACGAGAACTCGATGGAAGAATTGGGGAAGTAACGCATTCCAGCTATCCAGGCTCCGATCATGACATCGTCGGAAGGGTAGTGGATGTGATGTGGGAGGGGAGGCGTCGCAGAGAGCAAGGTTGATACGAGAGAGGAACTAGGGTGTATAGTTAGAGTCAGGCAGGGAGAGAAGACAAACCCATGACGAACGGGCTGCTAACCTGAGCATATAGCCAATCCCAGTAGGGTAAGGGAACCATGGTCCCCTGATGACTTCATCCTGACCTTGGGAATTCTCATAGCCGTCGGGAACGGTGTTCTGGAAGTATGTGAGATGTGAACCCATACGTCCAATTAAAATTGGTTTTTCTCTCGGTTTAAGATTTTTTTGGGCATACAGGTGAGGAAGGCTTCGAGCGAGGACGGTCATTCGACAGAACGTATCTGAATCAATTGTGAGAAAGTAGTCGTACGTATCGCGGGGAACGTTTCCAGCCTAGGACGAGGTATATTGTGGAAGGTGCTTTACGAAGAATCTGTAGCAAAAAACTCACCCATTTCAAAGCACTATATCGTTTCTCAGACAACCTCGCTGGAATATCCACAATGTCATTCAGTAGGGTGATATCACCATACATGACGCTCTCGTATGCTATTCGCCAGCTTAAAATCCATTCGTGGAAAGAAAATGGCGGCGACCTCTCCCCTAAAAAGAAGCGGTACTCAAGCTGTACGTCCGTAGACGGTATTCCTTGGAGCATGGATTGTCTGAGAGCGTGTCGTCGTTCAAACTCATTTCGTCGTGTAATAACGGCAACGCGCACTGCGAGCGGAGATTGTAATTGGATATCCAGGTAGGTTGGTCGAAGAGATTCGTGAAAAGTGAATGTACCATTGGAGAATAACGGCTTAGAGGGGGTGGATGATGCATTCCACGTTAAGTTCCTGCCTACGAAGGTGATGATCGCAATAACAAACACAAACGCAACTATTAACCGCGGGCGCCGAAGGAATTTCAGTATTCTTTTGCTGGAAAGTATCCATTGAGAGGGTGCCAGGGATGCAGTAGGCCATTCCTCCTCCTGGGGGAGCCTCGCATATTGAGTTAGCTGGTACATGAGGTGGTGCAAAAGGGAAATGAGATAATATTTAGGCTTACTGCTCCGAAATGGCAACTAAGCGGCAGCTTGTGATGGGCAGCTACATCCTGGTTGAATCATGCGATGATCGCAGTCGGCTATGTTTATTTGATAAAGAATTGTTACTAACATGGCTCCCAGATTTGTATCCTCCAAGTTCCCATATGCTCAATGTAGATCGATGTGAGCAATGTACTACTGATGTAGAAAGACTGAGAGTTGACATTCCTCCGGTGAGGAGTCGGACTGACTGAGACCATATTCTGAGCGGCCAGCGCTGGTCCGTAGGCCATTTACGGCCTGCCAAGGATGGCCACTATTCAAGAAAATGCCTCTCGAAGCGGAACTAGTCAATTATTTCGGCTTGACTATTCAAACTCCGATATTAATATCGAATGGCCACTATTCAAGAAAATGCCTCTCGAAGCGGAACTAGTCAATTATTTCGGCTTAACTATTCAAACTCCGATATTAATATCGAATGTTGAGATATCCTAAACTTACCATATATATACATGTAGGATACTAATGGTGTATATCCGGCCACTCCTGGTCGTCGCACATTCCATCTCACGGATTTAAATGACTAATGCTGTGATGTCGAGGCATGAGAGGTATTGAGACTCTGAATGTGGGTGTATGGTACCTCCCAAACGGGATGCACAGTGACAGCCTGTTACCAACTTCTTTCAATATTCCCACGCTGAAAAAAATGACCGCTGCAGGCCAAAACGGCAGGAAAAAGAATGCAGGACAAACACTACCCTTCAATATATCTGTTGTGGACCAGTCTGCAGGCCCCTCTGTAAATTATTCTCCATCCTAAACCTTCGATATCCCTGTGATTGGTCTCAAAAGTGGCTGTGAGCATTTGCCTACAGCCAAAGAAGTGAAAATAAATTTGAGAAATCTTCCAAAACAAAAGCGGGTAATTCAGGACAGTAATAGTGTATCATTTTTAAAATATTATTAATATAATATTTATATATACATATATCTATTATTAGAGTTAGTACAATCCTAATATAAATAAATAATAACAGGTTTTTCACCGTTTGATACCTGGGCCCGGGTGATTGAAGTAACACCTTCACATTCCTTTACATCCGCTTCCAACTCATGGTCAGAGATTGTTGTGCTCAACCTATGCATCAATGTAGATTGTAGTACTTTCATTCTTCTTGGAGATCCTTTTTGTCTAGTCTTTATTCAGGCTCCAAATTTGCAATTGGCGAAAGGGGGCCATGCCCTCCTTGCAACTTTACCTTTCCTCCCCTCTCTTTTCCTTTTCCTCTAACTTCCATACCCCCTCCCCTTCCCCTCTCAACCCTTCTGCCCCCCCAACCTACTGCTTCTAAACCTCCTTCACCCCTTCACCTTGCTTTAGGGTACTTTGTCCCCTGACCACTATGTATCTTAGTTATGCAATGCAGTATACAAATGTATTAAAAAAAAAAGGGGGGGGGGCACATCCGCCACACACTTAAGGTTCTGATGGCTTTATCATGGAAACTTTGAAATAGCAGCCACCCTTATCATGACTGACCCATCTTTTGGGGCTGTAGGATTTTATTATTTTTGACCATGCAGCCCCCCTGGATGAAACTAAATGTACATGAATGGACGTCTGCCACTTCCGATCAAGCAATGGAGTTTTCTGCACTGAAAACTTGGCTGGACTATCTATTGGGATGAACTAGTTAGAGAGACATATCCTGTCTCACACACTGGGAAGAGGAACATGACGTTTTCTGGTCTGGATGGCAGGCTTCTAGTATTACACTGAGAACATGTTTCGTTATATACGGACTAGTTTGAAGGAGCATTTGGATGGCATCAGAGATGCAAACTACATACACAAGACTTCCATCATCAGACAAACATTAGATGATATGATATCCATGAATAGCACACACCCTATTTCACGGTCACCTGAGGTCCATGACAGACCTGGTAGCAAACTTCCAAGGCCCAATGAAAGATACAATATTCTGTTTTCACAGTGCTCATAAGAATCTCCCAACACCTTCCAGATTTTTCTGTGGTTGTGAACCCAGGACCCTTGTGCTCACTCCCAAGGGTTACTGTTTTATATGATAGAGCAACAGAGCTGTCCCTATTCTGAAGCAGATAATGAATTGGAATATGGCATCTACTGCATGGTGAAAGGTGACCTACCAGTGGAGTGCCAATGAAATCACAGCAGATTGTACATAATGATATATCCTTGACTAACAAAGCACCCCCACTGCAAGTTGGCCCCAGTTTGTTCTGGTGGCCTGCCATTTGATTCAAGCCTGTGAAACTAGCTTATGGCTCATAGAAATCATAATATGACTTCCCTATGTTCAAGATGACTAATACCATTTGTGCAGTGAATGGCGTTCTAGCTTGAGCTACTTGCTGTGGGTAATACTGCCAAAGTTCATCCAAGTTGCTAGCTTGTGATAGACCGCATAAGTTTCTCCCAACTTCTGGGATCATGTTTAGTTCCCTTGGTGAGGTTCACCATCTACTGTCACAATAGAATCAAATATATTTGTTAATAATGTGAGATGAGCTCAGTAGTTTGAGAACAACTTGTTGCCACAATAGTCTGTGTGGTATTCTGCAATAGTAGAAAACCAGACAAGTAAGGTAAGCGGGAGAACTCTTTTATTGCAATAACATAGTAATAAGTAGTACACACAGTGATCAAATACTGTACAAACGTCCACTCCAATGCACAACCTCTCCGAGAAAATTCTTTCCTTTAATTCCATCATTACACCACAGTACTGTTAGCCCACGTCAATGGGATACTATTGATCCACCTCACAATAAGGTCAGCTGCAGCCTCAGATTGATCAAAGGGAACCATGTGTCTAAAATAAACAGGGGGGGGACATGAGTCAAATCCTGGGCAGGCAAAAACACCAGACAACCACATACCCCACCTCGTTCACTACTACAAAGGTATAGTTGGTGCCAACAGAGTGAACATCACCTGCCTCTTTCCCACTGCTAAGTGTAACCCATTTGCTGGTCTGTGTTTTCTTGAAGGCTTCTGCGAAGGGGTGACCATCAAGGTTGTGTACCCATGCCTCATTTCCCTGTACAGAACATTTTAGAAGTTATACACAGATTCTAAAAATATATATATATACAATGAAATTGCACATGAAATCTAGAGTGAGGAAACTTTTGAGCATTTTGTTCTCTTCATTTTTCAAAAGACGGTAACATGTGACATACCAGCTTTGCCAGCATACAGCAGTCTAACCCCCTTGTTCAAAAGTGGAATGAGCAATTCAGCCACATTGTGCACAGAATCACCCTGCAGCATACACGTGAGATTTACTTCTATATTACAGTCTGAAAACCAACAGGGAGAGTAGAAGAAGGTCGGACACAATAAACTGAGTGTTAACTTTACAGGATACATACCCTCAATCCTCATAGCATGAGCTATCTTTCTTCATGTTGCATGTATGCCTGACATCATATGGGTTAAGACCTAGGTTTAGGATTGGTGCGAACATTTGATTGTTGCAGTATAGTTGAGCTGGCACACTGCAAAGATAATTAGAGACAGATGTGGGTGTACAGATAAACCACTGAAACCACTTACCAAACCAACTTTGAATTGAAGGAGTAACAAGCCTTGACGAGAGTTTGACAAATCGAGGCTGTGCTAAATAACAAAGTACACTCAGGTCCTTGGGGATCATCATAGAGAGTGTAGGGTCCTTCATAAATGGGTTCATTATTATCATTGTCATGTAAAATGATGATGAATGCAAACTATGTATAAGTAGATTAATTGCTGTAGAAGTCAACGGGACTCGACATGTTGTGGTGTAAGCCTGGTGCCCCAGGCATACCAGTGGACCTTTAGTTACTTATGTAATCATCCTGTTTTTCTCTGCTGCCCAGCCATGTATCCTGTTCGTTAGTTCATCGAGCAATACACCGTGGTCATATCAACCCATGTGACCTGGACCCAGTGAGCCTATTTGATGACAGGCTTCCATGTGGTTAGCCCAAAATGGAACCCCTTAGTAAAGGTGTCACACCGCAGCCCGTTTGGGAGGTACACCACAACCTGAATTGGATGTGGGAAACTGCAGGTTTTTCACCATTTGATACCTGGTGATGTCCCTCACTGGAAAAAAAATTCCATGACAGATAAATTCTAACAAATTTGGGTAAAGCTAAAATGTATCTCAGTGATCAAGATAAAATCTCAGTGAAGGGCCATCAGACAGTATTTGCAACTAATGAAACTGAATTGGTTCCTGATATTCATATCAGGAACACCATTCAGTTTGCTAATATATATTAGTTGCAAATACTCTCTTTTAAAACATTTCAGTGAGTCAGAAAATTAAAGTAAATTCCAGTAAAATTCTGATCAAAACAGTCTAGTCATTCAAAGCAATCCAGGAAATTTAGATAAATCAAAGTCAAATAAATTCCAAAAAATTCAAGCTTTCAATTGATTCCAATAATCTCACAAAGTGGACCAATTCCAAGACCTACCACAATCACAACTGCTTAAATCCAATCCAAATCGAGTACATATCATTTCATCAGCAACCCTCATACCTAAGTTCATCCACTCCTCCAAATGGTATATCCACAGTCTTTGTAGAATTGGGATCTGACTTTCATACATTCAGTGATATTTTCTACATCCAACCATATGAAGCCATATGTTACAACCAGAAAACCTGCTGGACTCCAGGCAGTACCCTATATGCACCTGCATCCTACATGCACCAGTTATCAGTTAACTGGAACACCCACCAGGACCTGGACATCAAACCTGCCCATGTCTGACCTTCGTTGTCTCATGAATCTGTCACTGGAATACCCACCAGGACCTGTGCATGTCATACATGTATGTACCTGTCTATCTCTGACCCTGTCCCATGCATCAGTCACCAGACTCTGCTTGGAAAACCCATCAGCTCTCTAACTGAGCCCCATTCCCATTATGGTCAAATGACTGGTCACATTTCAGACTCCACACCTGCCCTGTCCCCATTATGGTCTAATGACCTGTGACATTTTGGACTCCACCCCTGTTCCATTCCACTCCTAACACCTAATTTGGTGTTTACTTATCTTGTTTCATGATTACTAGTTTGAATTTCATTATTACTAGATTTGGTATAACATACATTCCACAGTCTATATAGTCTGGCAGATGTTGTACATACAATCCAGTCAGAAAATCAGCTTAGATTCCCCCCAGTAATCTCAGGACATTTTCCACTCTGTTCCTCTCTTTGAAACACACCACTAATTACCTCATTGGAGCCCACTGTTAAATTGCATGCACAGAGCTTATAGGAGGGTTTCCAGAGAAACCTGTGGGAAAGCTGGTAGGACTTGGTGTTAAGGTGCATACACAGAGGGTTTCTGGAGAAACCCATGGGAAAGCCGGTGGGACTTGGCTTCAGCTTATAGGCTGCACCCTCACGAGATTGTCTTGTCCAATTTCAAATGGGCAGCGGGAATCCCTGGAAGTCTGGGCAGGGTTCATGGGTCGAGAGGTCATGGGTCAAGAGGTCGGGGAGTTGAGATAGATAAGTTGGGGATTGAGTGATAGATGGGTCAGAGCCTGTGGGCTCTGATGAGTAAGAGCAGTGTGTTTCAAAGGGGAATTTAAAGCAGAAAATATACTAAGATTACTGGGGGGAATCTAAGCTGATTTTCTGACTGGATTGTATGTACAACATCTGCCAGACTATATAGACTGTGCGATGAATAACATACCAAATCCAGTAATAATGAAAACTAAACTAACAAACATAAAACAAGATAAATAAACACCAAACTTGGTGTTAGGAATGCAGAATGGAGCAGAGTCTGAATCGTGACAGGTCATAAAACCGTAATGGGAATGGAGTGGGAGCGGAGTCCAAATCGTGACAGGTCATTTGACTATAACGGGAATGGGGCTCAGTTAGAGGGATGATGGGTTTTCTGAGTGGGGTCCAGTGATGGATGTGTGGGACAGGGTTGGAGATAAACAGGGACGGAGTCTGGCAGGTATTCCAGTGACTGATACATGAAGTAATGAAGGTTGAATGTGGACAGGTCTGACATACAGAGTCCAGTGGGAATTCCAGTAAACTGAAAATTGGTGCATGCAGGGTGTGGGTCCATATAAGTTAGTGCCTGGAGTCCGGCAGGAATTCCAGTTGTAACAGTACCCTCCCTTTATGCCGAAGTCCCAAAGAGGCTCTAGAATTTGATAAGGTTTTGTTGGCTACGTGCATGTGTCAAAACACTTTCTTCTGGGAATTGTCCCACAGAGTCCCTGGGTAATAAGTCCGGGGAAAGTTCTGACAGAATGCATACAAGGAGATGTAGATTCCAGAGTTCCCGTGGGAGTTCTGGGAATCGAGTGTGCAGACAGGCAAGAGGAGCAGAGACTGGATTAGGGGTGTAACTTGTTTGAGATTGAAACTGGATTCTAAGTACATGAATATAGCAGACTTATATAGACTTCGAAATGTAATAATACCAAATCTGGTGTTAATGAGGGGCAGAACTATTAAACATAAAATGAAACAAGTAAATACCAAACTAGGTATTAGGGATGGAACAGAATGGGAGCGGAGAACGAATCATGACAGGTCATTAGACCATAACGGGAACAGGGCTCTGTTAGAGGGGTTCTTGGGAGTCCAGTCAGGGTCCAGTGACTGGTCTGTGAGATATAGAGTGTCGGGTGTATATAGGGTGGAGTTCGGAGTCCAGTGGAATCCGATGACTGGTACATGAGACACATGACAGACTGTTTGACCATAACAGGAGCAGGGTTCTATGCCTTGTTAGAGGGATTCCAGGAGTCTGGTCGGAGTCTGGTGATGGGTACATGAGACACAGAGAGTTGGGATAAGCAGGTTGATGTCCGGGTCTGGCAGAGTCTGAGGACTGGTGTATATGACACAGTGTCAGGTATAGACAGGTTGAGGTACAAGTCTGGTGGAGTCTGACAACCAGTGCATATAGGTTGATGTGCAGGTTCCGGGACTCCGGTCGGAGTCCAGTTCGGGAGATGACCAAGAACATGTAACAAAGTTAAATGTCAAAGTGCAGAGTCCAATGGATTCCGGGTCATAACAGAAGGTGTCTAGTTGGGGGCAGACAGGGTGGATACAGAGAGTCAGGCATAAACAAGTTGATGTGCAGGCTCTGGCAAGAACTCCAGTTGTAACTATACAATATAGAGGGTCAGGAGCATGTAGGATGGGGTCTGGGAGCCCAGAGGCTGGCGTGTTTTCTGGTTCCTGACATAGATGTTCAATGAAATCTATAGAGATGGAATTCCATGGGTATTCTGGTACCGGGAGTTGTTTCAAAAGGCTGTATGGCTTGTGTCACTGAGATTTAGAGCGTGGACAAGTAGTGCAAGATTTACAATAGTGCTTAATGAATCCTCGGAGTTTGGGCCAAGTGTATTCTCTTCTTATTAATGATAGAGTCTTGTTGAACCCGAAATGTCCAGAGAGTGGATGATCATGTTCATACTGAAGGATCCTGAGGTGGAGGCTGTTGGAGTCCAGTACATAGATGTGATCGTCAAGTCTAATGAAACCATGCTGGTCGAGAGACCACTGGGGTTGACCGGGGTCCATGTTACGACTGTGTCACAACTGTGTCGCAACCTGACAGTCCCCGAGGTTATTGCCACCTATTGATGTTTCAATTTATTGATCAAGTCATCACATCGGAAACCGTCGGTCACCTGATGCTGATGTATGCTTTCATGGCAATCAAACCCCATTTACACCCCTGTCAAATTATACTCGTACTATCTGGTTATACTCTGATACGTCCCTTTTTATTATGATGATCTGTTCTACATTATGTTTCACATATGTCTGTATATACTTGTAACCCATGGACTATTTCCTTTTCTCATAATTCCACTCTCGGTTAAATCACAGCCTCCAAAACTTATCAAAACTAAACTAGCAAACATAAAATGAGATAAATAAACACCAAACTTGGTGTTAGGAATGGAATGGAGTGGAGTGGAGTCCAAATCGTGACAGGTCATAAAACCATAACAGGAATGGGGTGGGAGCGGAGTCCAAATCGTGACTGGTCATTGAACCATAATGGGAATGGGGCTCAGTTAGAGGGATGATGGGTTTTCCAAGCAGGGTCCAGTGACTGATGTGTGGGACAGGGTTGGAGATAGACAGGAGTGGAGTCTGGTGGGTATTCTGGTGACTGATACATGAAGTAATGAAGGTCGAGCATGGACAGGTCTGATGTACAGAGTCTGGCAGGATTTCCAGTAAACTGATAATTAGTGCATGTAGGGTGCGGGTGCATATAAGTTAGTGCCCAGAGTCCGGCAGGATTTCCAGTTGTAACACCCACAGGCTCCGACCTATCTATCGCTCAACCTCTGACCCATCACCACCCGACCCCTCGACCTCCACAGGATTCCCACAATTGACCCTCCAACCTCTTGACCCACCAACTACTCCTGGACTCCCCAGGTTTCCCATCTGCCTGTCTGAAATTGGATGCCACGATCTCATGAGGGTGCAGCCTATAAGCTGATGCCAAGTCCTACTGGATTTCCCATGGGTTTATCTGGAAACCCTCCAATAAGCTCCACACACACTCCTTAACACCATATGACAATGACATCAAGGTCTACCTGTATCAGTTTGATTTGTGCATCATGCATTATATCCATCACAAGATGAACCACAGCAGTGGTACTATGTACAGTAGGGGACAAAACTGTCCCAATGTTTTGTTAATTCTGATTAAATGGTTTATTACTGGTTGACTAAATTTCCTAAAATTGTGGAAGTATTTCCAGATATACCTGAACATACTAACCCTCACATATCCAAAGAACAGAGGTGATTTGATGTATGTATATCCTCCTTTAATCAATAGGGGAAAGCTTAGAAGGACATCTCCTTTCAGGTTTTATTTGTCCATGTCCATCTCCTGACCAATTCTACTTATTAGTAGACTTGCTAAGACCTATTTGGGTATTCCGGTGACTGAAACACAACGTAACGAAGTTGAACGTAAACAAGTCTGATGTACGGAGTCCAGTGGGAATTCCGGTAAACTGACAATTGGTGCATATAGGATGCGGGTGCATATAAGTTAGTGCCCAGAGTCCAGTGGGAATTCCGGTCTTAACAGTACCCTCCCTTTATGCTGAAGTCCCAAAGAGGCTCTAGACCTTGATAAGGTTCTTGTCAGCTACATGCATGTGTCAAAAGTCATGTCAGTTACAGGTATGTGTCAAAGAGTCAGGTGATCTGGAAGGTAAGGTTCAGATGTGACGAGCCTATATAAAAATTTGAAAAAATGAAATTTCTTCTTCTTTATTTCCCCCATCATCGAAAAATGGGTCCAAAACTGATGCCAACCGCTGGGCCCTCCACAGGCAACATCTATCGGGCACTGCTCATTGCTGCCCAAATTTTCGTGCAGCAGGAGGAGCAACATCGACAATGGGAGGAGGCTGAAAAAGATGCCAGGGAGGTCGAGGAGGCCCTGGATAGGGAGTACCAGGCAGCCTTGGCTGTGGAGAAAGCGGCAGAGGAGAAGAGGAAGAGGGATGAGGAAGAGGCTGCATGGGTTGCCGCAGAGAAAGTGTGGGTGGTTGTGGAGAGGGCCGCGGTGTGAGGAGTATGCTTTTACCACAGTTTCATTATGGTAAAACACTCCTTTTATTTTATTTATATTTTACACATTTTATTCATATTTTTCTATTCTTTATATTCTTCAAATATTGCACCATTTCCTTAGTTCGAAGCTTTGTGTATATTTGTGGGTGCACTCAGCACCAAATGAAACTCAGACACTTTTACCCCACAACCACGACTTACCCAGACACCCAGTTAGTGTCCTGTAAGTTGTGATTGGGGTATCATCTTGACCGTCACAGATGGGCTTTAACTATCCATGCGATCAGAGTTTTGAACTGTACCAGTCGAAACTCCACCTATATCTCAATCCGTGCAGACCACATCCACGCTACTCTACTATTTGACTCTCTCGTTACTCTTTTCTACACTCGAGCAGTCATTCAGAATCACACTTAACAGTCAATTCCCTTTATTCGTTTTAGCTCTCTACTTTACTTTAGGTAGCTACTTCACTCAATTGTATTGAACTAAGTAGTCAATAACTGTTCAGTCTGTATTAGACTTAGACAGTCAATACATCTATGTGTTGTACCTAAATGGTCAATATTCTTTGTATATAGAACGGTTAGAACTTCCACCACTCTTCACACGCGGTAGTTGCGGGCAAGGTAAGTCCCAATAATTTGACTTGTCGTTTTTTTCTTTTGACCTGGAATTTTCAGCACAAGGTGACAGAAGTTGAAATGGAGTCTGAGGGGGAGCCGGAGAGCCCCAACAAAGTAAGTCTCGTGTCCATGGGAGATCTGTGGGAAACTGACCATATCAACAGAAAGCAAGGAAAGTGGTACCAGTCCATCTTCCTATGCAGAATGACCTGCGGTGTTCTGGTTGCAATGACCAGAACATGGAGTGTAATTGGAAGTCCAGGCAGGGTCCAGGCTGTTACCAGTGTGTGCACCTCAAGGTGAGGTGCCCATTGGTTCACGAGCAGGCCACAGGGTCCAGAGCATGGGATATTAGCGGGTCGAATGGGAACTCCAGTTTGGAAGAGGTTTTGGGATGGATCGCTGAGGGCATTGAAGCCCAGAACGAGTTGCTCTGGAAGAGCAACAAGGTGCATGTGGTGATGGCCACCAATCTCCGCACACTCCACTTGGAACATTACAAGTTCCTAGTGGAGTATGCCGGTTTTGTTTATGAGGAGGCGGAGGCCAGGAGTTCTGAGGACACCAGGTCGGATGAGGACCGGGTGCCCGCAGAGATAGCGGAGCTACCTGAGGAGATGGCTGGGGCAGGGAAAAAAGATAGCCCCATAAATGTAGATTGAACATAAAAAAAATAAAACTTGATAATAATTTTTGAACATATAAAAGTAAAGCATGAAAAAACATAAGAATCAAAGTCTGCGGAGAATCCGCTTAAGGACTTGAAAAACATGTCAGAACCTGTAAAAGCAAAGAGAGACATAGGGTGACAGGGAATAATGAAAATGAGTCCAAATGTAACACAGGGTCCACGGAGTGTGGTCAGAGAGATGATAGTGGTCCAGGTTTGAGTGGGTAAGCTGTGTGAAAGTCAGTAATGATTTCCACATGGGAAACAGATGGATAAATTACAAGCTTGGGTGACAACCGAATTACTTGTGCCATCAAAGAGGTGGAGGATGATGGGATTTATCAGATAAGTTGACAACAAATTTTTTTGTGTGAATTTTGTATCTAAAAAACAATGAGTCAAGCCGGAATCTATAAGAGCTGAAAAAACAAATTTTGGAATCATATTAGACATAAGTTTAACAAAAAATGAATTGGAATGCAAAAGAGTGGATGCATTGAGGTGGGTAAACTCTTGAATGTGCGGAGAGGCAACGCAACCCCCAACCCATGCAGAGTCTGTGGGGTTGCTTACTCTTTTTTCGAGTTGGAAGCCAGTTTATCCTTCGATGGGGTTTCCGTGGAGGTCTTGGCTGTTCAACCCTTTGCAGAGTTTGCTTTTGCCAGCAGACATTCCAGGACTCGATGACTGGGTTTCCTGCACAAGAGACAGAGGTTATTGTCCATATGATGTTGTCTTTCCTGGGGGTCAATTTGCCATCAGGTCCGAGTTTGCTTGTGAGGTCAGGTTTTCCGGCTTGCTTGCTGGACTGTTGACCCTTGTTGTTGTTGTTGTTGTTGTTAGAAGACGTTTTATCGTTCTTCTTGTTGGATTGCGTGGAGTTTTGGTTGCTGGTTGACGAGTTGTTGTTGTTGGTTTTATTGGCCATGGACCTGTTCACTTTGTCTGCAGAGGTCTCACGGGCAACTTCCACGCAACATTCCCAATAATGTGTGTCTGTGTTTTGAGCTTTGAGGCGCATACAGGACAGGGTTTTTGGCTTGCCATCTTCTCCTTTCGAGACTTCATCTTTAAGGCGGGATGGCAGACCGGCATAGAATTGGTGGCAGAGAGTGGGATCACCCCACTGACAACAAGCTGCAAGATTATTGAATTGGACGATGTAGTCCATGATGCACTGCGTGTCCTTCATACAAAAATTTGTGAGACTGTTCTCAGCTTCTCCTGTCAGGTCATATGGGCCAAAGTTGGTTTCAAGCTCCTCAACAAAAGCATCCCAATCTTCAAGCCAAAGTGGCTCTTCCTCAGAAAGCCCACTAAAAGCCAGTTCAAACCATTTCAACGCGGATCCTGACAAGTACAAAAGTGCGTAGTTGACTTTTCAGGAGTCTGTGGAGAATGCAGCGGATTGATTGTGGAAATTGAAGCGACATTGCATGAGGAAAGTAGAGAGTTTGTTTGGGTTGGAACCTGTGAAGGGTTTTGGAGCATTGACTTTTGACCACAGGGGTTCCGGATCTTTCTTTTTGCCTTCTCCAAGCATAAGATTCATCAACCTTTCTAAAGTCATTGCTAAATACTCAGAGGTGGGATCTGAAAATGGCAGTTGATCGCTGGATGGAGGATTTTCGACACCTTTGCCCTTGTCAGGGGCCACGGACCCATCCTCATGCTCGGATTCATCCTGGTTTTCCGGGACTTCTTCAATACGGACTTCTTCCATGGCTTCTGATTGGTTCGCAAGTGTCTGGCTGGTATACAAAGTTAACAGGGAATGAAGAGTCGATGGTCCAGGTAATGATGCCTGTGTGTGCACTTTTCTTCTTGGTGGCATATTGAAAACAATCTGCAAGTCTTAGTCAGGAGATACTGTTAGGGTATGTAGACAGCGAGTTTCTGGAGAAACCCATGGGATATCTGGTAGGACTTGGCTTCAGCTTATAGGCTGCACCCTCACGAGATTGTGTCGTCCAATTTCAGACAGGTGGATGGGAATCCCAGGGAGTCCGGGCGGGGTTTGTGGGTCGGGGGGGTCGTAGGTCAGAGGTTGTGAGTTGAGATAGATAAGAGAGATAGATGCGCTGGAGCCTGTGGGCTCCGACTAGCATGAGCGGTGTGATTCAAGTAGGAGTTTAGAGTGGAAAATGTATTAGATTACTGGGGGGAATCTAAGTTGATTTTCTGACTGGATTGTATGTACAACATCTGCCAGACTATATAGACCGTGGAATGAATGACATACCAAATCCAGTAATAATGAAATGAAACTAGCAAAACATAAAACAGGAATAGTAAACACCAAATTTGGTGTTAGGAACGGGATGGAACAGAGTGGAGTCCGAATCGTAACAAATCATAAACCATAATGGGAAACGGAGCGGGAGTGGAGTCTAAATCGTGACAGGTCATTTGACTGAAATGGAAATGGGGCTCTGTTAGAGGGATGATGGGTTTTCTGAATGGGGTCCGGTGACTGATGTGTGGGACGAGGTCAGACATAGACAGGGATGGAGTCCAGTGGGTATTCTGGTGACTGAAACACAATGTAACGAAGTCGAACATAAACAAGTCTGATGTACGGAGTCTGGCAGGAATTCCGGTAAACTGACAATTTGTGCATATAGGGTGCGGGTGCGTATAAGTTAGTGCCCAGAGTCTGGTGGGAATTCCGGTCATAACAGTCATGTGATCTGGGCATAGAGATATGATCAATTTAAAACAGCAATACTATGGAAAGGGTTTTTTCACTTTTGAACTGATGACTAGGATCTCAGTCAAATCATAAAATAATGGCCATTATTTGTTGGTACAAACAAATATATACATGTAAATAGTATTTCTGAGTTTAAAAAAGTTCCCACACTTCTTGATTCCTAACCACCATCATGGTCAGATCCCTCTTTCTTACTCAACAAAACACCATCCTGAGAACAAGGGGGGTCTGGTATGTCTGGGTGGGGTCCAGTGCATTGTTCATATGATACAGAGAGTTGGCATATATAGAATGGGGTCAAAGTCCTGGCAGGTTTTCCAGTCATAACAGTATCCTCCCTTTAAGGCTGAAGTCCCATGGAGGCCTTAGAGACTTTGTCAGTTACACTTATGTATGTATTGTATGTATGTGTCAAGATGTCAGGTGATCTGGAAGGTAAGGTTCAAATGCAAGGAGCCCATATGAAAATTCAAAATATAAATTTTCTTCTTCTTTCATTCCCCCACATTGTCACTGTGAGACCAAAACCAATTCCATGAAAACCAACCACTGGCTCATCCATGGGCTCCACCTATCAGGCACCTCTCACAGCTGCTCAATTGCTTGAGCAACATCACCAGCATGAAGAGGCCAAGAAGAAGGCCAGGGAAGAAGAGGCTGAGTTGGAGAGGGAGTACCAGGCAGTGGTGGCCATGGAGCAAGAGGCAGAGGAGAAAAGGAAGAAAGATGAGGAGGTGGTGGCCCAAAAAGCAGAGGCAGAAAAGGAGGTGATATGAGTTGCTGTGGAGTGTGCCAAGGTGTCCATGGTGGCTGTGGGAAAAGTAAGTTATTTTATTTTATATTTGAAGTTTTATGCTGACTATTTCAATAGTGCAAAGTGGCTGAAGTTGAGTCAGAGTCTGAGGGAGCCCCCAAAAGGTAAGTGAGTAACCCATGGAAAACTCCCATGACTAATTTATGCTTGACAGAAGACTCAGAGGAATGGTCCAGCCTGCCTGGAGACCAAGAACAACCTGCAGTTCTCTGGTTGTAATGACCTGAATACTGAATGTTACAGGAAGTCTGGTTGGGGGCTTTGTGCACACTTGAAGGCCAAGTGTTCCCTTGTGCAAGATGCATCAGAGTTCAGGTCACAGGAATCAGGAAGTCATGCAGAGAAACCAGGAATCATTGAGGAGGTACTGGGACAGATTGCAATGGGCATCAAAGTCCAAAATGTCTTGTTGCAGGAGGGCAACAATGTCAGAAAGACACTGGTGGGCAGTTTTCAAGAGTTCTATGGACTCTTCCAGCAGTTCATGGAGAACTACAAGGGTTATGAATGGCCCGATGCCGTAGAGGCCAGTAGTTCTGAGGGGACTGAGGGTGCCATGGGGTCCATGGAGCTTAAAGAGCTTCATGAAGAGTTTTTTGAGGTTGGGAAAAAGAAACCTAGCCTACCTATTGAAATAGAAGATTAGAATTAATATATTTCTTTTTTTTAATACTTTAATGAAAAGCATGAAAGATTAGGAATATCTGCAGGATATCCACCTAAGACAAAAAGAGACAAGTCAAAAATCTGTAAAAGCAAGAGAGACATAGGGTGACAAGGAAAAATGATATGAATCTGAGATATGTATGGCATCCACAGATAATGCAGTCAGAGACATAATAATGGTCCTGGTTTGACTGGGTAGGCTGTATAAAAATCAGTAATGATCTCCATGGCATTCCTGAGTTCCATGGCCAACATCCAAGAAGTTTCTTCATCTGTGCCTTCATAACCTGCCTCCTTGACCAAGTAGAGCAGTTTACAAGTGCATCAACAATTATCTATTTTTAAGTCTAGAATTTGTGAGATTTCAAACTCAGGTTCTCCATCTATAATGAACAGAGGGGGCAGAGGTTGCACATGGTCTGGGATAGTGTTAGCAGTACATGGTTCTAACATAGAAACATGAAATACCAGGTGAACCACACACATGCTATCTGGAAGCTGCAGGGTCTATGATACAGAGCCAGCTTGTCCTATAATTTCAAATGGCCCTAAATACTCTTCAGCAAGTTTTTTAGAAGGATGGGTAGTCCAGAAGAATTGAGCTTCAACAAAAACATGGTTACCAATCTTAAGATTAGGTAATGGAATCCAGGTCTTGTCCACTGAACATTGATATTGTTCTTGGGTGGATGTTATTGCTTTCCAGAGTTCTTGATGGAGTTCATTGAGGTCCATGACAAACTCTTGAGCATGGGCAGAGACCAAGTTCCATTCCAGGTGTACCATGATATTGGGATTATAACCCTTATTTGCAAAGAAGGGGGATACACCATTAGTGGCTGAGGGTGCATTGTTGTATGCAAATTCTGCAAGGGGTAACAGGGATTTCCAGTTATCCTGTTAATAGTTACAATATACATGGAGGTATTATTCCAGTGTCTGATTGACATGCTCAGTGGTCCATCACCTTCTGGGTGGTACAGTGTAACTTCATGTCCAAGGATTTTCTGAGGGATCTAAAGAAGTGAGATACTAACTCTGATCCTCGATCAGAAGTTATGTGGGATGGGACTCTGTGCCTGGAAAATATGTGGATAATGAAATGTTCTGCTAACTGCACAGACATAATGGTGTTATGTGTTGGGATGAAAATACATTGCTTGGAGAATCTGTCAACAATGACTAGAATGGTGGAATAGCCTTCAGAGTCCAGTAGGTGTTCAATGATATCCATAGAGATGGAATTCCACAGGTACTCTGGTACTGGGACTTGTTTCAGAAGGCTGTATGGCTTGTGATGCTGTGTTTTGGAGTGTAAACAAGTAATGCAAGATTTACAATAGTGCTTAATGAAATCTTGGAGTCCAGGCCAAGTATATTCTCTTCTTTTCATTGATAGAGTCTTGTTGAGCCCAAAATGTCCTGAGAGTGGGTGATCATGTGTGTACTGGGTAATTCTGAGACAGAGGCCATCAGAGTCCAGTACATAGATATATGATTGTCAAGTCTAATGAAACCATGCTGGTCTAGAGACCGCTGGGGTTGACTGGGATCCATGGGGTTGTCAAGATGTGCCTTGGTTACCAGGTCTAGTGGAATTGCCAATAGAATATCTTAATGTAATTTCTCAATATCTATAATGATAATTCCACACCTGCCTGGATGAATAAGGTAAGTAGTCTGGACTGATGTGGTAAGTTGTGAATTCATGAATATTGGTTTCAAGTTATGTGAGTTTACTGTGGCATAATTGTTACTCCCCTCTTTGGGATAGACATCCCATTGTCTAGTCAAAGTGTCAGGTTTTCTCCCAAGGTAGCCAGGTCAAACGTGGATGATCATATTAAAGGCAGATAGATATTCAGACCACCATGCTTGCTGGTAGGTCAAAGGTTTCATGGTCGAAAAATATTCCAGGTTTTTGTGATCTGTTACAATATCAACTGGAATTTCTGTGCCCTCCAAATAGTGTCTCCACACTTTGAAGGCTTCAAAAATCATGAGAAGTTCTTGTCATGGATGTTGTAATTGAGCTCTGGTCTGGTAAAAATCTGGGAGAGAAAGGAGGATAGTCATAATTCATTGAATATACAAAATTTTATGAAAACTCCTCATATTTTTAAGTGAGACTACTTCCGCTGGCTATGACTACATGTTTTAGGGGTTTATATTTAATTACCTGAAATTTCATCTTTAAAATATGCATGGCCTTTTAAAATACACACAAATGACATAGTTACACAAAATTATTTGGGTTAACCTAGATTATTTGGGTTAACCTAGATTATTTGGGTTATGACTTAATCTTTGGGCTATGATGTATTCTCTTGTATACAAGCAAACTTTCAAATATATTTCATATAATTTAAATTTAGTTGGTTTAGAGAGTCAACCAGAACTATCTGGGGTACCAATCTCCATTGTGCAATTTATTCCAAAAGAATAATCTACAGATGATTGTTTGACTAAATTTTGTCAGATATAGGATAAATATTAATATTTTTGCATTCTTCAGAGTGATACCTAATCAACTGAATTTGATTAAATATTAATTTACAAAAAACAATATAAATATATATATTTTAGTGGATGAATAACTTTTAAAGTTTTGGGTTATCCTCCAAAAGTGACAGGGTGAATATCTCCATTGGAGTCCTGGATTGACAAAATGGCTCCTAACACATAGTCTGAGGCATCTGTTTCAACAATGAGTGGGAGGCCTGGCTTCCAGTGCAAAATAATGGGAGCTGAAGAAAAAGAATCTTTTAAAAGATTAAAAGCAGTATGACACTTATCATTGAAATTCCACAGAGCATCCTTACAAGTAAGACAAGTAAGGGGGACTGTGATCTCAGAATATTCATGGATAAACTGCCAGTAAAAATTGGCAAATCCGAGGAAAGATTGGATATCTTTAACGTTTTGGGGTTCAGGCCAATCTTTGATGACTTGTACTTTGGCCTTGTCCATCTGGAGTCTATTGGGTCCCATAATAAAACCCAAATATTCCACAGAGTCGTGTCAAAAGTACATTTTTTACTGTTTGTGAATAGACCATGTTGTCAGCATCTCTGGAGAACCTCATGGACCTGTTCATTATGTGCCACAAGATCCTTGGAGTAGATAAGAATGACATCCAAATAAACAATGACACATGCATCAAGCATGTCAGAGAAAATATTGTTAATAAAACATTGAAAAACAGATGGAGTGTTGGTTAGCCTGAAGGGCATCACCAACCATTCAAAAGCTCTGTAACAGGTCTGGAAAGTGGTTTTCCACTCGTCTCCCTCAGCATTCCAGACCAAGTGGTAGGCATGTTTGAGGTCTATCTTGGTATAGATCTGGGCATTCTGTGGAGCATTGAGTAGGTTGGAAATAAGCAGGAGCAGATACTTGTCTTTCCATGTGACAGCATTGAGTCCACAGAAGTCAATGTACAGTGTAAGGGATCCATTCTTTTTTCTGACAAAAAGAATGGGTGCTCCAAAAGAAGACTTTGATGGCCAGATAAAACCTATGGACAAGTGTTCATCCAAGAAATCCTGTATGGCAGAGAGTTCCATGGAGGACAGTGGGTAAATATGTCCAAGGGGTGCCCAGCCCCCATCTTCAAGATCAATTTTTAAGTTGTACTGTCTGTGGGGGAGAAACTGGTCAGCTTTTTTCATACTAAAAACATCTGTGAAGTCATAATATTTCTCCAGGACTGTCACAAATGTACAAGCTCAACTTTTGATAATATTCAATTTAACTTTCTTCAACATTCCTTCGACATTCCTTTGACTTTCCGACTCAATTTCTGACTCAACTTCCAATTCAACTATTCTTCAACAATATCTTCAACTTGTCTCAGTTTGATGTCATTGATGATTTCACTTTGATATCATATTATCATCATAGGTAAATGATACAGTATATAGTATATAAGGGCAATGATAGGAACAAAGGAAGTCAGTCAGAAAACCTGTATCTTAATCTGTATTATTACTATTATATTAATATATTTGACTTCTATCTAATATTTCTTCAACATAATTATTCATGAGCCTCTGTGTCCTATATTTGCCTCACATTTTATCAACAGGATGAATTAATACTTCATCAAATAAGGTATCTGTATTTGATATTGTTGAATGTTCTTCAATTGTTTATTTGCCTTTATTGAGTAAAATTTGATTCGTGACAAGGACACCTTCTAGGTCAGTGATGTGCTTGGAATCCAGAGTCACAAAACATCTGGTTGCTTCATCAACTTTCAAATTGATTGTGAACACCTGGGATCTGTCCAATTTTGTAGCCCTAATAAAAGCTGCTGCATTAATGAGGGAAATGTATGGGATTACTGTGGGTTCTGGTGAAGCCAAAGATGCCATAGGGAAATATCCAGGGCCAATACAGTTATATTGGGTGCTGCAGGCATCTGGAAAGTAATACTGCCTGATACCCAGTCAATCAACAGATTGTGTCAGGTAAGCCAGTTATGTCCTAGGATGACTGAGTAACTTGATTCCAACTGCATCACATAGAAAGTGACTGTCTGTAATCTGATAGGTAGGTTGTGTTAAGAACAGAAAACTGACTGATGTCGGTAGACTGACGGGGACTGAATGGAAGGACCTGGCTTCAGCTTATGTGCTGCGCCCTTGCAAGTTACCATCAGGTGTCCTTAAATTTCAGGTGGGTGGAAACTAGTCCTGTGGAGTAAACCTCTTGGTAAACTACCGATCAGAAACCGAAGGATAAGTCGAGGGTTGGGTCAGAGAGTCAGAGACTGAGAGTTGGAGATTAGAGGTTGAAGTCGTAAATGTAGGTTGAATCGTAAATTGGATGGAGTCGGAATGTGGTGGTCATGAATAGATAATGGAGTCAGAGATTAGAGGGGTATCTAAGTCGATATTCTGATTGTCTAGTAGTTACATTACAGTGGGTCTATATACAAGTTATTGGTGTCTAGAAACTACTAACTAAAGGAAGAGTAGAAACACTATTTGACAAATAGACTTGACTAGAAACTGGAAGGTTACAATAAGATGAGAAGCCATGATTTAGTTGAGAGCGGGATTACGAGAAAAGGGAATAGTCCACAGGCTACCAGTAATACAGGCATATGTGAAACATAAAGTAAAATGGATCATCATAATGAAAGGAAATGTATCAAAGCATAACCAGATGGTATGAGTATATTTTGACAGGGGTGTAAACAGGGTTTGATCGCCATGAAGGTATACATCAGTGTTGGTGTTCTGACAGTTTCCGAAATGATGACTTGATCAATAACTTGGAATGTCGATAGATGGTAGTATTCTCGGGGACTGTTGGGTTGCGACATGGTTATGACACAGTTGTAACAGGTTGCAAGCTTGGGTGATAACTGAATTACTTGTACCATCAAAAAGTTGGAGTCCAACCAGGTTTATTGAATAGGTTGACAACAGATTCTTTCAGGTGAATTCAATATCTACAAAGCAATGGGTTGAGCTGGAATCCAGAATCACAGAAAAAATGGAGTGCAGGATCATATCACAAGTAAATTTTACAAATAATGACTCAGAATTCAAAAGAGCAGATGCATTCCCCTGACACAGCACTTTCTCCCACACTATCCCCCTGCCTCCAGAGCTGGGACCCACAAACAAATCATCAGTGACTTTTATGGCACCACACTAACTTGCACTACATAGACTGCAGCTCCAGCTCACAGCAGGCGGAAGATCTTGTTGACACAGGAATTTGAGAAGATACACAAAGAATTCTTCTGGGTTTTGCTCTTTCATCATCAAGAATTCCTTGCATCCTTTCCAATGTGAGACTTGAACAGGTTACTGCCTTATTGGAATACGAGCATTGGCATCAAGGAGGGGTGAATGAGGGGATCAGCTGTTAAATATTTTAGTTTAGAATTATAATTGACATCCCAAGATGGGTGAACTCAAGAATGCATGCAGAGTTAACACAACCCTCAACCCACACAGAGTCCAGAGGGTTGCTTACTCTTTTTATGGATTGGAAGCTGGTTTCTCCTTCAATGGGACACTGTGGAGGAAGTATTGGGTGCATGACCCTTGGCAGAGTTAGCTTTCACTATCAGGCATTCCAGGACATGATGACTGGGTTTTCCACACACACAACACAGAGATTGTTGTTCATATGATGCTGTCCATATGATGCTGTCTTTCTTGTGGGGTCAATTTGCCATTGGGTCCAAGTTTGCCTGTAAGATCGGGCTTCCAGTGGCTTTTACAGATTGCTGACCTTTGTTGGTATTACCAGAGTTGTTGTTGTTGGAAGATTTCTTGTCATTCTTCTGGTCAGATTGCATGGAGTTTGAGTTACTGGTAGATGGGTTGTTGTTGTTGGTTTTGTTTGCTGTGGACTTGTTGGATTTGTCCATCGGTGTAAGAGGTACCCTTCATAATGGGAATGTGACTACTTTATCAGACTATATTCTGCATATTTTTCCTTATTCTTTACTATTTTTAAAACCCACATTTACATTAGTTCAAAGATCTATGTACACCTGTGGGTATATAGACCTTATAGCACTTATGCTCACTTACTGTATACTTATTTACATTAGTGGGTGCAACAAGAAACTCAGAGACTTTTTACCCTGTAACCACAACTTGCCCAGACACCCCTTTTATTGTCCTGCAAGTTGTTATTGGGGTATCATCTCAGCCATCTCAAATGGCTTTCAACTCAAACTTGCTACAACTGTCTGGCTTCAAACTGCATAGTTGAAGCTCAAGCTATCATTGGCGTCTACTTGCATCTCACACTACTTGTATCATACTCTATCCTCATAACTCCTTACTTCATTAACTCGCATTTAGAATTGTACTGTAAGGTCGATCCTATTCTCCCTTAGTTGTCTTAGTTATCCTATGGCTACTTAAGTCAACTAACATTATTCTACTATGTACATATATTGTACTTCAATAGTCAATATATTTTCATGTCATACCTAGACAGTTGATATTCTTTGTATATAGAGTGGTCAGAACTTCCATGACTCTTCACAGTGGTGATCGAGGCTGGACCATTCTTTTCCTATGAAGAAAATGTTTATTAAAAGAAAGGAAAAATATACATCTACTTCTAGGTACATGAAATGACCATGGGCAAAGAACAGGTCCCAACATCTTCATCAGCACTGAGCAGTTCTCTCCCATGATGAAGACCTGCTAACCTTGAACTGCCTGGCAATGTCACAGTGAGAAAATCCTCATTAACTCTACAAAAACAAGCATCCATTGCAGGTTCACCCCAAACTGAAGCTGAACCACCAATGAGTGCCTCCCCAGGTCAAAGAGGACAATATGCCAGAATGGAACAACTGAAAACACCAGGAGGGAACAACCCATTCATCAAATTCAATGAGGGTCTTTTGGAATACCTGCCATACCAGGTAATGCTTCAATGTGCATATCAGGGATAGCTAGTCTATGATGAACCTGTAAATGACAAATGGAACATGTATTATTCCTCTTAAATCTCTGAAGAGGAAATTTTAGCTGTTGCACAAGACTACAGGACAAGATATCCAGACATACCTGCAACAATAGCAGTCTGGCTGAGTAGGTATCATGGAATTATCACCACACAAAACCTCTTCATGCAGTCAGGAACCTTGGATGACTTCACTAAATCAATCCCTGAATGGTCTGATGAGCCTACAATTCTGCTGGAAAGGGAGAGGAGAGTGATCAAGAAGGACCTGTTCATGCAATTAGTTGAATTATTGAGCATACATGATGACACAATATAGATCTTACATGTGTTGATTGGATATAACTATGCCATCCCAAAGGTCGATTACCACTACCTGTATATCCGAACATTAGAGCATTCCCTCTATGAAAGGTTGTCCAACATACCCTTTGCATACTTCGGCCTGAGGTCAGACTGTCACACAATTGAGAGAAATGTGAAAGGATGATGATGGAATTGCTCCACTTCTACAAGAGGATGACACAAGTACCCTCATCTCTGGCCTTGATGACTGAGTTCTTCATTTGAAGGCTCAGAGGATCCCCTGACACCTGTTTCCTCCATTCACTCAATCACCCATTAATCTTAGAGGACTTCCCACTGGACATGAGAATCAAAGTGGAGGACCATTTACAGGGAAAGGACATTCATATCAGTGTTCCCTTCCATCAACCACAGCCATGTCACCTTTTCAGCATGGCCAAACTGGAGGAGGAAGCTTCAAGGGAAAGACAAGTAACCTTTGACACTCTGAACCCTTTCAATGACTCCCATCAGATTCTGGACAGACTGATTTCCAATAGAGGTTGACTGTCCTTTTCAACTGCATTTGTTGAAGGAATAGTGGGTCAATTTTTTGGTTGAGGATTGCTGAACCCAGACGAGAGTTGCCATCCCTTGCCCATAAGGATGAACCCTTTCCTTCCCCCAGGAGGAGAACTGAGCACCTCATCTGGAAGCTCAGATGGTTTTGATGGTAATAAAAACCAGGGACATGGGAGGCAGAATCCTAGAACCTCCAGACTTCCAAGTTTGTCTTGGGGCTGGCACTAAGAGCAATGAGTTACCTAAGGATAAGGTGCTCACTCTTAACACTAACAACATCAGGATCAAATGGTCACACCTCCCTGAATATGTATGATGGAAGTCATTCCAAAGCATTAGAATATATCCTGCATATTATGAGTCTTTCAGAAATATCAGAATCAATGAGCTTGCTTCTAGGGGTCACTCTTCCCAGATGACTCATGGGCAGTACTCAGACTTGGTAGAGTACTTTGGACCATAAGTATCATACTGAATTTAGTTGATCTCACAGGTCCTTCCTCTGGGGTATCATTGAAGGTCTGCTTGGAACTAGATGGCATGAATCTCTGGTCTTGGAATGGGAAGAAATGAGGTTTCATCAGCCCCATCACAATTGCAAAACTCCAGTACAGTACATCCAGCAAAGAATTAAACTGTATTGTTTCCTGTATGGGTTTCATCAAGACTGAAAGGAAGAAATGCATCATTTGATTCTTACTCTACCCATGGAATGACTTTACCTGCTGCAAGGCCAACCCATTGACAATATCATGGGACTGCAAAGCTATGCCAACAATCTACAGGACACTCTGATCAATGCTTGGAACCAGATGCACCAAGAACACTATCAATTTCAAAAACACAGAGTAATAGTTGCGGAATGAGAGGAATCAG
The DNA here is from genome assembly GCA_015178975.1 of Hysterangium stoloniferum. Taxonomy (NCBI): domain Eukaryota; kingdom Fungi; phylum Basidiomycota; class Agaricomycetes; order Hysterangiales; family Hysterangiaceae; genus Hysterangium; species Hysterangium stoloniferum. Next base: position 83,333 of record WHVD01000128.1, read on the forward strand.
GTTTCAAAACTGAAGAGGAGTCCTCAACTAGGGATGAACTAGCCACTCGTAGCCATATTCTCATCAGTGAGACTGGAGACAGAAACACTACAAGGAAGCCAAACCCAGCACAAGGCAAACAGCACAGGAAATTCTTCTTTAAAAGGAGTGACAAGAAAAGCATCACTAAGCCTTCTAAGGAGTGTTGGATTTGTGGGAGCTTGGAGCACTCTAAGATTGACTGCCCCCACATGGGCAGAATGTCTCACTACATTTCAATCAACAAATGCTCTGCACAGAACCCAGTTGAGGAAGTAGAAGATCAGAGGTTATATGAAATGGTCTATGGATTAAGCACACAAGGACAAGTAATTAACATTGATAACAAATCAATTCTTAGTTCTGCTTATTCCCCTCAATTATAGGACAATGTCATCTTAAGAATGGAATTGAACTCGAATGTGAACAATGTATCAGAAGTACTGTATATGTTTCAATATTGGACTATGACTTCCTTGGGAGAGGAGACTGGCTGAGTGCCCATAGTCAAGACCATAAGGGTCTAACAGGTAAGGATGGCTTGCCACAATATAAATCACCAAGCATAGAGCAAGTCATTGATGAAGAAGTATAAATCAATTGGTCCAGGAATATCAGTAGGGAATTTATCATAGAAGACCCTCTAGACTAGAAGGGATGGAAAAGGAAACCTTTTGATCCAGGATCATTGCCTACATTGATACCATTAGAGGATTCAGACTCAGAAGATGATGGCCTTTCCTTGGGGAGAAACCATTGGATTAATCCCCAATGCCAATAAGTGGGTTCAGAAACCTTGATCTCTAGCCAAAAAGGAAGCTATGCAATCAATGGGAACTGAAATTGCTCACCTCATCAAGAGTATCTCAAAAATTGAGGAGGAGCACATTCTTCACCCCCAGTTGTTCAAGTCATTCTTTGAACAAAAAACAGTAGATGATTTCGACCCAGTGGGACTGAAAACCTCTGAAGTTGCCACTATGGAGAAGCTCCAATTTGGAGGATCTCCAGAAAATAGTTAATTTAGAACCTGATATTCCCACTGACATTTCACCTTGTTTCAATTCTATACTGACTAAGAATGTTCAAGCTTTTGGAGTGGATGGACAACTAGGACAAGTGGATGTTGAAGTTACCATCCTGTTACAGAGTGGCATGCAACCAACCTTGGTGCCAATGTTCCAGACCTCCACCGCTAACAGGAAAGTCATTGATGAACAGATGGATACCTGGTTTCAGCAGGGAGTCATTAAACCATCCAAGAGCCCTTGGGGAGCCCCAGCCTTTGTCATTTATTGCAACAGGAAACTTTGAGTAGTAATTGATCATTGAAAGCTAAACAACCTTACTGTCCCCAACAAGTTTCCATTATCATGCCAATTGGAAATAATGCAAGCTTTAACCAGATCTAATGTTTTGTCTTCCTTCAACACATTAGCAGGCTTCACCCAACTCAAGATACTAGAAGAAGACAAACCAAAGACTGCTTTCAGATCCCACAGAGGACTGTGGCAATTGAAAAGAATGCCATTCAGATTAAGGAATGGGCCCTCTGTTTTTCAGAGAGTGATGCAAGCTGTACTCATCCCTTTTATATGGATTTTTTGCCTGGTTTACATGATGACATCATGATCTTTTCTAAGACATGGAAGGAACATCTGGAACATTTGGATCAGGTTTTACAAGCTATCATTGCAGCTGGCATAACACTTTCCCCCAAAAAATGTTACATCAGGTACAACTCAATCCTGTTACTCAGACATACAGTAAGGGACAAAACCCTTCCAATGATTCTTAGTTGTGCAAATATTCTTGAATAACTCAAGAACCACTGTAGATAATGACCTGAAATTTGGTGGTTGGTTAGGTCTGTATGTTATCTATATGCCCTTAAAATATTATGATATATGTAGTATTACCCATGCTATAAACAAAATAATAACAAAATCACATTGGAAGGGTTTTGTCCCAGTCACATCATTAGCACAAAACCTTATTGATTATCTGCAAATAAGGTTTTGTTTAATCATGTAACCTGTCAAAATTAGATATATATATAGTTGTTCACTTTCTAGTTCACTTTCTAGTTCAACAACATCCCCACAACTCAATATTCTGTTGAATGAGTAATGGTTGACCTGGATATATTAATATCTTACTGATGACTAATCATCTCAGTAGTAACTGGTTCTTAATAGAACTACTTTTAATGGCCTGATAGCTCAGGAGTTAAGAGCACTAGACATGTAATCCAAACTTAGTGGTCGCTGGTTCAAATCCAGCTCAGGTCAATATTTTCAGCCTGCTTATGTAATTCTTACATATTCTACACCATGAAAGCTCTTATTCCTGCTCAGGTTAGCCACACACTCACTTTGCTCAATAAGGGCAAGTTTGCTTCTCAGATCTCTGTAATCACTGGCAGAGGTCTGTCTACTATATCCAGAATTTGCTTTATCCATTGCCCATCACTTGTCAAAGCAGCTGGTGGCCATCCATGTAAGCTTTCTCCCTCAGGTATTTATTATTCCATCCAACAAATCACTGCTCAGAAGGCCGAACATGCCACTGAGGTCACCAAAATCCTTCAAAATATGACTGGAGAGTTCATTTCAGTGAAGACTGTTCATAGAGCACTCAAGAAGGCTGGATTGAGGGCTGTGGTGAAGAGAAAAAGACCTTTACTCACTCAGAGGCATAGGAAGGCAAGGATGGACTTTGCTCTGGCATACAAGGACTGGGCTGTGGATGATTGGAAGAGGGTTGTTTGGTCAGATGAGACAAAAATCAATCATTTGGGATCAGATGGGGAGGAAGTGGGTGTGGAAAAGGGCAGAAGAGGGGCTCAGTGATAGGGTGGTTGATGGTACAGTTAAGTTTGGAGGAGGAAATCTGATGTTGTGGGGCTGTATGTTGTGGGAAGGACCAGGATCCTCCACCAAGATTGATGGAAGGATGGATGCTAACCTTATGTTAGTATTCTGGAAGATGAACTTCAAGCAATTATGGAGTATTATGGCAAGAACACAGAAAATGTGGTCTTTCAGCAAGACAATGACCCCAAATACAAGAGCAAGAAGGCCATCAATTGGTTTAAAGACAATGGATTTGTGGTCATGGTATGGCCACCTCAGTCTGCTGACCTTAATCCAATTGAACACCTCTGGTATTACCTCAAAAAGAGGCTGGGAGAGTATGAAATGGCATCCAAGAGTATTCATGAGTTGTGGGAGAGGGTTCAGACAGAGTGGGAGAAGATCCCTGTCTCTACTTGTCAGAACTTGATAGAGAGTATACCTAGAAGGGTTGAGGCTGTTTTGAAGGCCAAGAGAGGCTATACCAAGCACTAAATTGTTTGATTTGTGTTCTTTTTATACCAGGGACAAAACCCTTCCAATGTGATTTTATTAGTGTTTTGTTTATAGTGTGTGCTTATGTCATAATATTTTAGATAACATATTGACCTAACCAACCACCAAATTTCAGGTCTGTATCTACAGTGGTTCTTGAGTTATTCAAGAAGCTTTGCACAACTAAAAATCATTGGAAGGGTTTTGTCTCTCACTGTAAGGTGTCACAACTTGGTTTCTCAACCTATCAAGAAAGCATTGCTGCTATATTAGAACTAGCTCAAGCCAATAAGTTAGGAGAGTTACAGTCCATCCTTGGAATGGTCTTATATTTTTCAGCTTATATACCATTCTACTCCTGGATAGTCTCTCCATTATTCAATCTCTTAAAAAAGGGAACCCACTGGACCTGGAACTCCAAACATACCAGAGTCTTTGAAGACATCGAGGTCACATTGAGTTCTGCTTCTGTTTTAGGTCACTCCATTAGTGGAATACCCTACCATCTGTATACAGACACTTCCAATTTTGCCCTGGGATGCTGCCTCCAACAAGTCCAGAAAACAACACTACAGGATTTAAAGGACACCACAATGTATGCTCAAGCAAGATCCACTTTTGAATAATCACAAGAAGTACCTGTCTTTGTTACTTGGTACAAAACCAAGGAACCAGAAGTCACCTGGTGTTATGACTGGAAAACCTGCTGGACTCCGGGCACTACCCTATACGCACCCACACCCTACATGCACCAGTTATCGGTTTACCAGAATACCTGTGTTATGACCAGAATTCCCGCCGGACTCTGGGCACTAACTTATATGCACCCACACTCTATATGCACCAATTGTCAGTTTACCGGAATTCCCGCTGGACTCCATACATCACACCTGACCACATTTGACTTCATTACTTCATGTATCAGTCACCGGAATACCCGCCAGGCTCCATCCCTGTTTATCTCTGACCCCATCCCATGCATCAGTCACTGGACCCCACTCGGAAAACCCATCAGCCCTCTAACTGAGCCCCATTCCCATTATAGTCAAATAACCTGTCATGATTCAGACTCCGCTCCCGCTCCATTCCTGTTATGGTTTTATGACCTGCCATGATTCAGACTCCACTCCGTTCCATCCCATTCCTAACACCAAGTTTGGTGTTTACTTACCTTGTTTTATGTTTGTTAGTTTAGTTTTCATTATTACTGGATTTGGTATGTTATTTATTCTACAGTCTATATAGTCTGGCAGATGTTGTACATACAATCCAGTCAGAAAATCAGCTTAGATTCTCCCCAGTAATTTTAGTATATTTTCCACTCTAAATTCCTCTTTGAATCACACTGCTCTTACTAGTTGGAGCCCATGGGCTCTGACACATCTATCACCTGACCTCCAACTTATCTATCTCGACTCCCCGACCTCTCGACCCACGAACCCTGCCTGGACTTCCCAGGATTCCGGTCCACTCGTTTGAAATTGGACAAGACAATCTCACAAGGGCACAGCCTATAAGCTGAAGCCAAGTCCTACTGGCTTTCCCACGGGTTTCTCCAGAAACCCTCCGTGTATGCACCCTTAACAACCCACCAGACTCTGAACATCAGATCTGCCCATGCTCGACCTTTGTCACTTCATGTATCAGTCACCAGAATACCCGCCCAAACCCACACCTGTCTATCTCTGACCCTGTCCCACGTACCAGTCACTGGACTCCTCTCAGAATACCCAACAGCTCTCTAACTGAGCCCCATTCCCATTATGGTCAAATGACCTGTTACAATTCGGACTCCACTCCTGCCCCATTCCCATTATGGTTTAACTACCTGTCACATTTCAGACTCCACTCCACTCCATTCCATTCCTAACACCAAACTTGGTGTTTACTTATCTCATTTCATGTTTACTAGTTTAGATTTCATTATTACTGGATTTGGTATGTTATACATTCCACAGTATATATAGTCTGGCAGATGTTGTACATATAATCCAGTCAGAAAATCAGCTTAGATTCTCCCCAGTAATCTCAGTATATTTTCTGCTCTAATCTTCTCTTTGAAACACACCGCTATTTACCTCGTCGGAGCCCACAGGCTCTGACCCATCTATCACTTGACCTCTGACTCATCACTGCCTGACCTCTCGACCTCTGCAGAATTCCCACAGTCAACCCTCTGACCTCTCAACCCTCCAATTACTCCCAGACTCCCCGGGATTCCCATCCACCTGTCTGAAATTGGACAACACAATCTCACAAGGGCACAGCCCATAAGCTGAAGCCAAGTCCTACCAGCTTTCCCACAGGTTTCTCTGGAAACCCTCCTCTAAGCTTCGCATGCAACTTAACACCTGGGTGGACTCTTGGGCCTCAGACTTTGACAGCACTAGCATCACTGTTGAACATGTCATCACCTACTGGAGCTATACACTTAAGAAGGCTGAATATAACTACTCAGCTATGGAATGTGAAGCATTAGCAGCCAAGGCGGGACTGGTTCATTTCCAACTGTTCATAGAGGGTGAACACATACTACTCATTACAGATCATGCAGCCTTGCAATGGGCCAGGTCATATGAGAACACTAATTGTAGACTGGCCACATGGGGGGCAGTATATGCTGCATACCCTGGTTTAGAAATCTTACATTGTGCAGGAAGAGTTCACAGTAACATGGATCTGCTATCCAGACTTCTGCATACACCTGACTTCATGAGTCCCATCAGGGATGATCTACCTTCTATAGCATCGAGCTCCCTTGAGAAGGACACTAATGAGAAGCTATGGGATGACAAACCAGCTGAAAGAGCAGTCTTCATCACCTAATGTGAGCTAGTAGAACCTTCAGAATGGGAAAGGACATTCTCCCAACTGAATGGGACATCTACAATCTTCCCAGAGATGATGAAACAGATGAATGGAGCTTCATAACCCTGAACTCCCAACTACTCCTAGAATTAATGAGGACTATGTGAAAGCATTTTGTGATGGGTATGATACTTAGCTGAATCAACTGGATGGTTGAAATGCTAAGGATCATGGGGATAAGAGCTGTGGCTGGCTAACAATGTCTTTAAGAGAATTAGGAGAAAGCAAAGGGCTTCAAAACAAAAGAGGGTAATCTAAGTTGATATTTGAACTAGAAAACTATAGCATACATAATAGGGTCTTTATACAAAAGTGTAATGGATGATTGCAAGGTCAATCAAGGAAGCAAGAAGTCATGATGGGTTGAGAAAAGCAGGGAAAAGGAACAAAGAACAAACTAAAACTAAAAGTGATGAAACACAAGTATTCTAAAGGTTGTGAGGTGGCAAATAATCTTTACATAGAACAGGTGATGGGAGAGCATTGGGATGGAGACAGGACAGAATGACCCAAAGGGTAATCTACAGAAAACCAAGTGTCAGGGTGTTGCAGGTGGTGATACCATGGTCAGAGGTACTTATAGTGGAGTGCTAGAGGGTTATGAGAGTAAAGCCAATTTGCAGGGGTCCAAATGATAGGGAACATAACAGATACCAAATATCACGTCATAACCCAAATAATATTGTTTAACCATCACATTTGTACATATTTTAAAGGGCATACAAGTATTAAAGATAACAATTTGAGGGTAATGTAATATAAATGTAGTCATAGCCAGAAGGAATTGTCTGACTTAGAGATATGAGGATTTTTCAGTAGAACTTTGTATATTGAAGAAGTTGTGACCATCCTCCATTATGGAAGTAGCCAGTAGTACCAGAAAATGTACCAGTCACCATTCATACACCATAGGAAATTATATACAATAGATTATATTAAATGGCATTGTGTAGGATGTAATATGGAGAATATGAGAACTATTTACTTCCCACAATTTGTTTAACAATATTGGAGCCTCCCAATAGATATCATTATTTAAATAATGAGTTTTTTTTAGCAATATAATTTATGTTAGTAAACATCTGATATTATGTTAATTGCAGACATGCTCCTGACTCATTTCTTCATTAATACAATATTTTTCACAGTTTCTTCTGAAATTCCCATATTCCAAGCACCTGCTTAATTACTTCTTTCCTATTGGATATTTGCCATGTAATTCTACACAGCTTCTCTCTTTATTTTTCACAGCCTTGCAAATATTATTGTTGCATGATTATTGTGCCATTGCATGTACTGTACATATTTGGTTCTACTTATGTTCCCCTTATGTATATAAGGGCTCTCTTTTCCAAATTGTTGAGCAAGCAACTTGTTATATCTCTCATTCAAAGCTCATTCCTAAGTCAAGTCCTAAGTCTTACTTTTACGGCCACTTAGGGATATTATCATATCACTTTCTGTTGAGGTTTATACATGTATGCTCTATGTCATCAGCCTTATGTCAGCCTTCTATTTGTATCTACATCCACATCATACTAATCCTACCTTTGGCCTTATTCATGGTGTATATTTGGTTGTAGACTAACAATACTAACAACTGTGTTAACAATCATTTCAAAGACTCAGCCATCATACACAAGTTATTAAGGATTATCCTAGTAACAAAATTACAGCAGAATGAAAGGAACATACAGTATGACCTTAAAAATAATAAGGAAAAGGAAACAACTACCAAGATATTAGGAGGATACAACAAGACAGAGGGAGATGTGAAGTGAAATGAGGACTACATACAATAATATCCATGGAGCAGTCACTCTGGCAGAATTGTAAGTCCAGGATACATGAACAGAGAGACAAGAGGGGCTGAGGTTGAATATGAGGTGCAGAGGACCTGAAAACTGTATACAAGGTCTGCCAGGTCCATAAATGGGATATTCCCTTACATTATGCATCTTTCAGATAAATGGAGAAGTTGAACTATTACATCTCATAGATGTCACCCTAACCACACATTTACACCTCCCCATCCAACCTTTTCAAAGCCTCCTGTGTGGATGTTAAATTTGCCATTGCCAGGAGAGAGTCTGGATGTTGTGGGCCATGGAGCCTTGTTTGGACCTCTAGGACATATATTTCCAACTTTTCAGCTTTTTTCCACTCTCCAACATCTCCATAGCTACAAGCCAAGTTGGCCATTGATCGTAGGGTGGCTGGATGCTCATTGCCTAATTTCCCTTGCATCCCTTCCATTACTTTAATCTTCAATGCTTTTGCTTCCTCAAATCTACCTAGATCCCTGTAAATGGATGCCAAGTTGCCCATTGCCTGAAGAGTATTTGGGTGCTCTCCACCCATTACTTTCCCCAGATAGGTACATAAATCAATTCTTAAGGCTAATGCTTTGTCCCATTGCCCCAGCTCTCGGTAGGTTGCAGCCAAGTTATTCATGATCCATAGTGTATTTTGATGTTCTGTACCTAGCTCCCTCTTCCAGACCTCAAATACCTTTTTCTCTAACATCTCTGCTTCTTGCCATCTTTCCAACTCACTATATGTGAAAGCCAAACTTGACATTGTGAACAGAGTGTCTGGATGATCTGGACCAAGAATTTTCTGCTGGACATCCAAGACCTGTGCCTTTAATACTTCAGCTTTTTTCCATCTTCCAAGACTGTGCTGTGTGTTTGCCAAATTGTCCATTGCAACTAGTGTATAAGGGTGTTCCAACCCAAGATTCTGTTGTCGAGTAGTTAATACTACTACCTCCAGTTCTTCTGCCTCTTTCCATTTTCCCAGCTCTGTGTAGGTAGATGCCAAATTGCTCATTGCCTCCAATGTATCTGGATGCTTTGGACCAAATCTAGCCTTTCGGACTTCAAAGACATCTATCTCCAGTGATTCAGCTTCTGTCAACTTTCCAAGTTTTCTGAATGTATGACCTAGCTGGGCCATTGCTACCAAAATAGTGCCATCATCTTGACTTAAGAGTTTTTTTCGAAGCCTCAATACTTCCATCTCCAATTTTTCAGCCTGCAGCCACTTTCCAAGGTCTCTATAAGTCGATGCTAACTGAGCCATTGCATCTAGTGTTGCTGGATGTTCTAAACCAAGTTTTTCTCTTCTCCTCTCCATGTTGGTTGCTAACAAAGTCTCTGCATTCTTCCATTGACCACATGCATTCAACACTTTGGCAAATCCCACAGCCAAGTCATCATAATGATCCCATTGAACCTTTGTAGTAGTATACTCTTGGAAGGCCTCAATATGGGGGCTGAGTTGTAGATGAAATGAGACATCATCCATAATGTTCTCAGGAGTGATGCAGGCCACTAACAGTGCTCTAGCTGAGGGTATATAAAGCAAGGCATCTGTCTCTTTTGCCTTATATCTAGCCCATAAATGAATGATAGGATGCAAAGTCCATGACAAGGATTGTGTGGTAACTCCATCTGTAGATACTAATGAGTAATCATAAAGAACCTTCATCCCTTGTCTGAGCCGTGTATTGTCCCATCTATTGTACTCATCATCACATTCAAGTAGATTGGCAGGCAGATCAGGAAATGTCATTTTCAATTGATTATCATATGTCTTAGGTAGGGCTGCTGTAGCAGCTTTTTGAAATATATCCTCCATGATGTTCTGGTGGTGAAAGAAGCCTAGAATTTTAAGAAGGAATAATGCATCTGCTGCTTCCTCTGATTTCTTTGCTAGTTGCTCAATGATATTGTAGGACATATTCAGAGCACCATAAACACTGGAGTTATAGCCTAAAGCCCCTTGCATAGATTGGTCCTTTCCCTTCAATATGGCTGACATATACTTTTCATGGATTCTTACATAGTCTTGGGATATGCAGCGACCTGTATGTATTGTTGCTGCCGCAATGTCCACAGCAAGGGGCAGATACCCAAGTTTTTTTACAATCTCTTCAGACATTGAATCTTTTGAAATATCAGAAAGACCACTGTGTTCCCTTGGATACTGCAATAGTGCAAGGGCATCCTTTTTGGACATCGGCTCCACTTTTATGGCTTGTGTCACAGCATTTGTTAGCGGCGTGTTGCGAGTAGTAATAAGCACATGCTTTTTGGCAAGTGGCACTAGATATTTTTGCACTTCCATATTTATCCCATCAGCATTGTCAAAGACCAGTAGGCAGGTGTTTTCATTGTGTTTAATCCAATTTATGATGGCCATATCCGATTTGTCAATATCCAGTGCCTTTGCAGCAGGATCATCAGCCATACCAGCAAAGCTGGCAGCTAATGTGTCTGAGCTTGTAGCATCAATCCAAAAAATCCGCCAGTAGCTGAAAGGAAATCCCAGGTGTTAACTCAATAGCAGTTCCATTGTCAGGTTACCAACTTACTGATCCAACATCCCTTCAATAAATTTCAGACTGATTTGGGTTTTACCAACCCCGCCCATCCCATGCAAAAGGAAGTGCTTCCATCTTGCATCGGGCTCATGCCGAGTGAAGAACTCCCTCAATCGTTGAAGATATTCTTCCCGTCCTATAAACCTTGGACTAGGTCGGAGCCTGGCATTATATACTACTTCTGTTAACTTGCCCCCTGCTGCCAGATGAGATAATATACCATTGGAATATCAGAGTTGATCCATACCATCCTTCTTATTAAACTCTATCCACCTTGGCGTAATGACACCTGGTGATTTAACAGCCATGTCATGCAAAACCCCCCACACTATCTTAAAATCATCATCAGTCACCGAGGCAAATTTTGACATCCCACTATGGTCCTTGCGCAAGCCTATTCCTTGTGCATTAACGGTACCCGGGACCACAGCAGACACTTGGGGAACAATCTAAACAACGGTGTGATCAGATATCTCTTCGGAGTTGCTGTCAACATACAATTTTGGTGCTGCCATCAGGAAGTACAGTTTTTATATCTTCATAGAAGAACACAGTGCGGAAAGACCTGCTGATGGGATTATAATCAGAGAGTTGTTGCTGTAACCACTCAGAATTGGAATTGAGTGAGAATGATCGGGCAGATGTTATTGTGTCACTGCCTTGATGTGGTGTGCCCAGGAAGAGAATACCATAAGTTGACAAGGCTATCCATTTGTGCTCAACAAGATGGTCCACAGTAGCATTGTTGGCTTGTATCAATGCCTGTGATCAATTAGTGATAAGCCCACCGCTATTAGGACTGGACATACACATTTGAGAATAATGCCCCCAAGGCAGTGTGCGATGAAAATAATGGGCCGGTCCTGGAGTGTATGTGGGTACAAGCATGGAGGAGTGATCAGTGTCACAAACCGTAGTCCTAGTAATCCCCCTTTCAATGGATAGACGAGCAAGGAAGTTCTGTGCCTGGCTATGCAACGTCAGCTCCGATGTGACCGCTTCGTCACCGGTGGATGCATCATAGCCATATGTTAAGATTCGGGCATGAGGAATGCAATTTGGCAAAAAATCCCTCAGCCAGAGCTTTCCGTTGTCAGCTGTCCATGATCTCTCCCGATGCCCATCAAGGCCATGTATTGCGACGATACTGGAAATGTATGATGGGGTGGTCTGTCACATGGGGGAATGAAATTTGATTTCCTCACTCACTCAATAGTGGGCGAAACTCCAGGGACAAGCACTCCAAATCCCCGATCATTATATTCGTTCTCTCGACTGCCAGACGCGGATGCACTGTGCTCTTGCTCGACTTCACTCCCTACATGCTGAGAATTTGCTAGAATCCCCGTCGCTGGGGGGGAGAGTCCCCTTTCGTCGCATGGGTCCCATAAGGCTTCCTTGATATGCTTGAAAAGAATGTTCATTGTTCACAGCTCAAAGGCAAAGGACTAACAAAGGGTAGCGGGATCAAAGGGCGTGCACGGTAAACGAAAGACTGCTCGCGATAAGCGGACGCCCGGTACACGTGCACCGCAACTCTACTTGACTTCACAGTCCGCTGTCAACTTGAAGATAAGGGAATGCTTTGATGGACGGTGGTATAGTAGAATCATGAGGACATATCTGTTTTATTGAAAATATTCAGGAATTAGGAAAACAATATAAATAACCCCCGGACAGCATGACTGCAATTCGTGCACGTCACCATAGATATTGTCTTAAATTCTAAAACTCACGGCAATGTGAACAAGATCAACTGAACCGAACAAGACTCATTGAATAACACTCAAGACCGAATTGAGCAAGATTATATTAACCAGACCACCACATGACCCCACAACGCTTGGCACGATGGTCGGCTACAATTTCAACAATGGAGAAAGGGAAAGGACGAGACAACATGTGTAGCATTGAGTGGATAAAAGCGCTTTACAAAGAGGATATAGGTGACGGCAGTTGTGAAAGCTGTGCAACGGCTTACCCACGAAAGTACCAAGTGGCCTTCCAACCCCAAAGCCGTGGCCCGCACACCCAAAGGTGTGTGCCTTAAAAGCTCTGGCTGGGCCTGTCCAACTATAAGATCTCATGTTATCCCATCTTCCGCTTCGTCCGAGTCGAAAGAGATGGTCTTTGTATGGTGACGAGGACACCATAGGGACGTCGTAGCACCCACAGCGCTTACAGAGACCTGGGCAAATATTACCGAGAAAGACTGTAGCAAACCGAACTAAAAAACGAGGCGCGTGTGTGTCGTGACAACGCGAATATGCTTGTCTCCTCATCATGGATGGTAAATATGATTGGGCATCAAGATAGTACATGGTTGGTAGAGTATGGACCATAGACGAGGAGAAGATATGCGCCGAATGATAATGATCAAGCATGAAACACGCTTGAGAACCACGAAGCAGCGGATCTGCCAATACGATAGAACGTTGTGCCGTAACTTGTACTTCCTTCTGAACGTGCACCATTCATCACTCGGCCATATTCGGATCCATGTAGGCTTCGTACATCGTAGCGCTACGAAACGAGTTATGCCCAAGATGCTGGTGGTGCTCGGTGCCTGAGCGAATGTGAACGAACAACCTGCGGTGTTGGATGCGGATGTCAAGCGCCTTTCGGGCGTCGTGAAGACCTGGGAGGAGTCTTCCAGTGCCGAGTGTGATCCAATTCTAATCAGCTATGCCATACTCAATGATCGCTATACGGCACAGAACAAAGAAGCAGATCCGCGTGTCCACGCTTACATCCACCATCCACACAAATACTGAACCGCCAGTACGCGGCGCGAAGTACCCAGACTGTAGATTAAAGGCAAATATAAAACAAGCACTGAGCTGGACGTTAGCTCCGCATCTGTGTTAATTCCTGAACGGGATGCGCACTTGGAGTCTGTGTTAGGGCTGTCGATTGATGATAGAAAGGCACATGAGCCACATGGATGAAATGAGCAACGGATGACGGCATTGTGGGGCTATCGAATCATTAAGATATTTAGTGTCGGAGATAGTGCAGATGGTGAATATCAATAGTGAGTAATGACCAGGATGATGCCATGGAAGTATCGTGGGCATGGGCCTGCTTGTAATTGGATCTGATGGAGGCTACGAAGTTGACATGAAAGTGCTGATGTGCTGCTAGCTTATGACGACCACGCAAGCACGTAACAGGGGCCCCTGAGCTTCAGCAAGAGTGCCAAGCACAAATTCGATGGGGAAGAGAAATTTTCGTGCTGAACACAATCATGAGCACCTGGAGCCGATACGGCAGAGGCTGTCGTCAGTATAGATTCGATCAAGGCTACCTTCGTCGGAATGAAACACGAAGATCGCTACTGGATCTGCTAATTCCATTCCGGTCTCTTTATGTGTGGCCGCAGTATTCTATGCCACGGACGTAGCTCAGACAATTAAATGCGCAGTATCGGGAGAGGTTCACGTGAAATAGCTAGTTCAAAGGTGAGGCCTTGAGACCCAAATGTCGGCCACCGTTTCGGGACATGTACGATAACGATGAAGAACCATTTGCATTTTGACTCATGAAAGTATTGACTTGGATTGGAGGGTCGCTATGGCTAGCTTGGACTGAGAAGACTTGTATGTGTAGCGTGTGGAATCGATGGACGTACGGCTTTCAACAGCATATTTAGTCTTCTACACACAGGTCATCCAAATTCGAAATCCCATCGTAATTGGAGAGAGTAGGGAGCGCATAATGCTGAAAGTCATTATCCGTAATGTATGTTCGTACCGTATTGCCGCTACTCGACGAGTTCCGTTTATACTGAGTCAAAATTGAAGACGTGACCGTCACCATGTCACATCCATGACCCGCCAAAATTAAATTATTATTATTTAATACGGCAATACTTCTGCCTTGAACTAGCTGAGAAACCGCCGCTGGAGTTTTCCATGTCGGCGGGTTAAAATCAGTTCCACAGAAAGCTCGGAATTGCGATTTAATCTCGTTGTATCCAATGTGTAAATTGTGGTGGGTTTGATTATTGCCTAATTTGAACTGGTTATACAGGTTTATCGGTGAAAGAAGAAAATCAAACATACTCTCTCGTGAGTATGTCCCTTCAGTAAATGTTCCTTTTCCTTCAATGCGCATTCGTAGTGTCTTTGTGTTCGCATATATGCATGGCGACGAGAAAATGGGTACGATTGAGTCAAATCGAGCAGAAGGACGAGAAACCGTGGTCAGCGAGCTATGCCTGTGACACTGTGTTCCGAGAATCATTATGACATCATATCTGAAGCTACGAAAATAGTGTGGAACATGCGTGCCACCAAATCATAATAAACAAAGGGACTACTGAGACCTATCCATCATAATTGCTTAAGCCACAATAATAATTTTCATCCTTCCTCCAAAAAAAGGCACGCTGTTTTGTTAACCATTTTGAATTACTATTTATAACTTACAGCTTTAAAACCTCCAGTGTCGCAGCTATCCCTCGGGATAATTCCCTTCCCTCACCTTCATCATCGAAGAGTGCTTCAGACCTTTCCACACCTTCCCACTTTGCAACATCCCCCACCCAATCTTCTTCACTTTAGTATACACCCAGATCAATTCCTCAACAACTACAACAACTAGGGGGCTTAGCACCTTCCTTCGGAAATCTTACCCACGATACTATTGATATTTCCCACTTCCGTCAGTGCGTAAAGACATACACAATCCCATGCACCCACCCTCACGAACTTACATAAACTCGTACTCTCCCCAGGTTACCGATCTCGTGCCACTTCCACAATAATCACCTCCAATTTGTGGGTGTATTTTTATTCATACTATCACCTATGGTTCTAGTGGTGTGTCACTGAGTGGGGTGTCGTTGGTGGCACTGGAAAGCGTTGTGGCTCTTATATTCTTAACGCGAATTTCGCGTATACACATGGTGGCCTGTCTGAAAGACTTCCCTTATTTCAGTCTCTGCTATAACCCCCCCGGGTTCGAGGTATTCACAATAACTATGACGCCAGGCGACATAACCTGTGGTCTTTTCTGCTTTCCATTGTACTTTAAATTAACCACCATGTGCTCACATCTCCTTTACCCCCATAGCGTGATTCTATACAAAGTCATTTTGTTATCTTTCCTCCACAACAATGCCCGCCACGTCGCCCTCGTCCTCTAGCACCAGATCTAATATCATACCCCCATATTCAAAGTTCGAACATCCTAGTAGACATTTTGAATCAAGTGCCGCGTTCACCACATCTCTGAATTCTAAAAAACCCGATCTTCGACCCTTTATCGAGCCATGTTACCAGAGTTCCCCGTCTCACGCGACCGAAAACCACCACTCACCACCTCCGAGGGCAAGCCATCGATATATACACCCTCATCCTTCACCTCCACCAATCCCTGTCCGCCCTTCACCACAATGCCATAGTGCTGTTAAACCTCGAAAATCGCACCAGAAAGCTGCTCGTGAACAGGCCACGCGTCCGTATTCACACAATGTATCCCCGGTAAAGAGACCGCCCTGCAGGGGCAACTTACCACCAAGGAAACGCGCTCTCCCACCATTGGCTCTCGAAGAAGGGGAGAAAGCGCGTCGGGGGTGTGGCGAGAAACCCAACGAATGCGGTGCTGGCGTGGGGTCGGTGGATCCGAATGTAAATTGTACTGCGGCTGTGAGAGCGCTTTATCCTCCGACCTTACCCGCGTTTGCCGGGAGCTATGCGGCTGTTACTGGGATGATATACGGAACGCAGAGGAAGGCGAGGAGGTAGAATTTAGGGCAGCCCTTATGCATGTGTTGTTTAACGAATTGTTGCTTTTGGGCTCAAGTAATTTGGCGCCTTGTACTAGAATACCTCATGGGGCGAATAAAAATACAGTTTTCATTCTAAGTCTGTGCTGTGATTCATTTGGGTGTTGGACTCGAGTCCAACGCGTATGTCTATGTCTCCTTCAGTCAGTGAGGTGATCGTGTGCTCAGTCCGTTTTCAATGCCTTACGTGAACTATTTGTCCTGGTAAGTATATCTCACATTAGGTCAAGGTGCTCGACATAAACACAATAAACATGACAATTCTTCTTGAACATATCCTCCAGTTCAAAGAGTCGAACAAGATACAAGGTCTGCTAAGGCTATTAATCTGATTCGGATCCTCTTGTTGTCTCTAGTGGCTGTTATCAGGAATATGTTCCGTCCGAATTAGTTGTTCGGCTTTCAAAAGGTCATATTATAATGCCTATTCACTACACAGTCTCAATTTTTTTTAAAAAAAAACTAATATTCGTAAGACATCAGACCTCCGTGAGAAACACTAATGGGAACTTAGTCTCCATACGCTACATTGAACTGCTAACAAATCGAATTGGAGATATCGATCATTGGATCCATGCAATATTTGTCACTCACCCTGACTTTGGGAACAGGAGGAGGGGGGAGAAATTTATTTCGATTAATCTACGCACGAGGGACAATATGTAAAGGTACTAAAAGGTCCCGTCATCGTGAGTTGATAATCACTATCTGCAACATATATGCCCTCAGCTACATTTCAAATGTTCTCTTCTTCGTCAAAAATTGAGAATCATAGTCCAGTTCGTCCATGTGGCTACAGCCAGTCGCGTTTCCCAGCCCGGAGAATTTCCAGTACATGTGTTCCAGGTTCGCAAGTTATTAATATCGGTATCGTTTTCTTTTCTTTAGTGACTGACTGGTGTCGCACCAGTCACCAGAATGGATACTTGGTTCAGGCTTTCAAAAGCAAGCCGAAATAGGTTGCAGACTGATGAGAGATACGGTGGGACTCCCTTTCAAAGCTGTAGATGACAAGCTTGTGGGCTAAACGCTTGAGGTGACCTAATATTATTATTTTCATTTTCATTTTAAGGGCCAACAGCAAAGCCATATCTTCAGTTACTGCGCCTATGCTGCTGCTCTTCGATCGAGCTGATGCGTGGGTCATTTTGGGGAGAACGTCAATACTGTAGACACTGGAAGAACGAGTCTCATGGAGTATCTCATTGTCATTGTGCGTTGGGGATATTCTGATCTTTCACACAAATGAACCAGTGACATCATGGGTATTGCTGGATACTTTTCCTGGGAAACGAGGGACATTCCAGCAGACCTCTTCCGACAACACGTTTAATGATGTAACACTGTCAGGAAGGCATTATAAGGAAATATTAATAAAGACGATTTCAGGTGATAATATATGATGAATGTTCCCACTAGACTTCTGCACTGTCACCGGATTTTACGGTCATCAACTGGCACCTGTTACCCTAACCAATCCCACTTCCCTGTTATATTTCTAACGAATAAACAATGCTCAAGAATCCATCCAAAATTCACGTTCGACGGTTTCGAACATTTGTATATGTAGTGAAGCACGAGGTTTCTACAAAATATATCCAAATTAAAATGGGGGCCGCTTCCTATTGAGCATGCATAGGTTTGAAAATATCTCAAGTCGTCATAGTACTATTCCAAGAAAAAGGAAATGGCTTATGAGCTAAGTATACTAAACCGATAGGGGCAACCGGAGAAATAGATTACCCAGTTAACCCCCGCCACATCAAGTGGAGTGTGACTCGGACGACATGCCAAATTGCATAAAAGGCGAACCGCTCTGCGTAGAACCATTATCCTTTCTATCTGCATTGTAACTACCATGATACCTCATGAGGTAAGGCCTCCTCGTCACGATTGAGTCTGTTAAATGTATGGTTAACCTTTTACAGTACGTTCTTCCATCTTTGCCATGCCCTTACAATGCTCTTGAACCTTTCCAATGCGAGGAAATGATGTTATTACATTACATCAAACATCAATCCTATGTAAACGGTCTGAATTCCGCTGAGAAAACCTACGCCCCATCATGCACACCTAAAGAGCTTATTGGTCTCCAAGCCATGTTCAAATTCAATGGTGGCAAATCAACCTGATATCCTGATCAAAAGAATATCAAGGATAAAATTCACATAAATCACTTGCCTTTCTGAACAAAAAAAAACATAGTACCCCCTTCAGAGAAAGGTGGTAACGGGGGTGTTCTCAAAGATGGTCCGCTCAAGGAAGCTATCAATCGTGAGTTCGGCAGCCTTGAACATTTGAAAAAAGAAAAGAATCATTTTACTGCTGGAATACAGGGTAGCGGTTGGGGATGGCTCGTGGGTGTTACTCGTTGGCCCATTTAAAAATTGTTGATATGTTTTTATCTCGGTTTACCTTCTATCTTTATTTACCGGTAGGGTCTATATCCGAATAAACAGAAGTCAAAAGTTGTGACTACGCTCTATCAAAACCTTCTTCTCTGTATGACACCTTTTCCTTTATATGTATATGTATCCAACATTCATGTGTTTCTACAGCCCATCAGGGATTTGGAAATGTCTACACCCATTATGTAGACTCCCTAGATCTATAGTAAGCTGTTATACCGAGTCTAGCCGAGCTAGCTAGCTCTCCTAGATGGCTCTAGACAATATAGACGGGAGACCTACTGATCTTCCCACTTTCCTGATGCCCACCAACGCTGCCATCATTTGGCATCGACATCTGGGAGCATGCATTTACAATCAGTACAAGGGTATGAATCTTGGTGAAAAACAAGTTGTAGGGGTCCAAAGCAAAGCAATAAGATACTAACACATACTGTCACAACATGTATGTCTGTTCTCTTTGTCTTCAACCTTCTGCCTTACTGTCTATAGTATCTTAACAACATTTGGAATGTGATTCACCTGGAAAGAAGCGCTTCTTGGAAGCTAGAGGCAAGGTCTGAAAGTGTTCAGTAAATCAGCCACATGAGTCTAATTATCAGGGGAGATATTTTATTTCTACATATTGGTCAGGACAGGATCCCGTTGTGTTTTACCAGCTGAAGACCAAAAACATTACATGTTTTATACATATTCCGGCATTGACTGTTGGATTTCGAGCATCATACAAACTCATGTTCCTTTGTTCCCTTGCCCTATTGTCCCATTATCCCCCTTTTTTCATACTCCCATTGTCCTCGGTATTTAGAGTTCTATTGTTCTTAGGGTTTATATACGCAGTTACATGCGAATACAGCTTCTTGAGCGATTGCGAGGGTCTCCTGCTACTCGAATACGTGATAGAGACACGCGTATTTCATGGTCGATTTGGGAAGTATACGGAGAATTCCTTAAAATCTATTAAATTTCTGATGCATTTTCAAAAATTTGAATATTCTTTTGCAAAGTTTATATTCTCTACGAAATTTTAAAGAATATCCAGAGATAATGAATTTGAGCTCCATCCCCACATGTCCTTCTTTCCCCCCCGACCGATAGGTGCTCTTTATCTGTGTTAGCCCCGAAAAATCTATAATAAACTACGAATACCTTGAATACCATAACGAACTTTTTCTTAGTTCCTTTTTTTCCGAATCAGAACGAATGGAAGAGGAGAAATAAAGCAGGGATAAAACACTGGTTATGGACAGCCAGGCATTTATTCACCTACGCTGCTCTCAGAGGCAGTGGGATATGACTGAATTTCTAAATGGCAGTACAGTTAGGGAGGTTATGGGATTCACGGCCTTCACACTGCCACTGCACGGCGATATTTGACCCAAGTCGACTCTCCAAACAGGCTGACCTGACCGGCTGCATGATAGCGGAAAAAAAATGCGTAGCATTGGAAAGCAGAGTCTAACCTGACTGTGTCACTGAAAGTCTGTCCGTATGATACTGGGCGGTGACGCCGCGGCCGGGGTATGGCAATTATCCATGGTCAGACGCTGGTAGCAGGGCTCGTTGATATTCCCCACATACTTCCGTGACCACAGAGAGGGAAAGAGAGAGAGAGAGCTTAATTTAGGTGCTAAAAGCGCTAGTGTGTTGATGGTGTACCACATGGTATTTACATATGGGCCACTCTAAGGCGACTGCGTGTCATGTGGAGAGGTGGAACAGTAAAGTAGCAGAGGATGCATATGGGTGACATTACTGGGATGTGCTTGCCCCTGATGGGGCAGTTCACGCGGTTCTAAACCTGCTGTCCTCCTGTGGTTATATGTAACCATGGACAGAGTTCCTTGTGACGAAGGAAGCCCGTCAGCGATGTACAAAACTCTCCGCATCTCCAACACAGGGCCTACGCGGTCGGAGTATATGATGTGTATGGTATGAGGGGAATTTGCGGTATTTTATAGGGAAGAGTGTGTGGGTGCAACAGTGACAGAAAGACTGGAGTGTAGGCCGGGGAAGCGTGGAACGAGATTTGTTCCAAAGTGGGAGGTATCGACTTAACACGAGCGTCGATATGATAGTGGTTTCGTAGGCAGCATGGGGCAATGCGCAGGGTGACGCTAGGGTACCGAGGAGGGCATTAGAGCTGCGGTAAGGCGGTGGGCGGCAGAGGGGCGACGTCAGTGTAATCCCTAAATCTGGCGGCGTTCGCGAGGTATTTGAGAGTATGTGGGATTGTTTTTGGATGACTGAGGAGACGGGTCAAAAGGGTGCGAGGCTTTACCAGCAGCGCGGCGCGAAGGCACGACAGTCATCTACATAACAATCGCAGTGCAGGAGGTAGTCGGCCACCATGTCGGGGGTTCGACATCTCGTACAGAGGGGAAGGCTGTGTCTGTAGCTCTGAATTTTCGTAGAAAGTTGTTGAGAGCGACGTGACCCATTCGAAGCTGGATGAGTATGGTGGTGGCTCTGCGTGACAGATCAACGAGCATCTCGTAAGTGCGACGACAAGGTAGCGTCACACAGGGCACAGATTTGGGAGTCTTCGGGAATGTGTTCGTGTGATCACTTGCCGTCTGAAATAAGTCTGATCCTATGACCACTATAGCGCCACTTTCGGCAGTGGTGTAAGAGGTTGTATTGGGTAAGTCCTTTTGTTTCAATATTCACCGCGACACCTACGCTGACCCGGCTCATCTGCAGATAGAAGTTCGCGTGAGTGACGTTTGTCCTCCAGCCTGTGCAAGGGTGAATATTTATTTGGGAGTAGCGTCATCGAGATGCAGGCTGTTCTGATTGAACTTTTGGACAATTTTGAGTTCTCCCCTCCTCCAGGAGACGTCAAGATCCTACGGGCAGCAGGAGGGATAGTCAGCCCTATGTAAGTGGTCTTTCTATCATTGTCCTCGCAGCAAGTTAATAATGGGTTCGACGCAGGGTCGAGGGATCCACCGATAAGCATTCAAAACTTCCTGTCACAGTCACTTCAATATGAAATCAAGAGATACGGGTGCGTTGCGTTTTTACCATGGATTGGCCGATACTGGATATAATAAGCTCCATCGAGTATGGAGCTTACGCCGTGATATGTTAGGAGACCGAGTAGTCCACAACCTGAACTACCCAAATTTTTCTATAGTCCGTTTTCCAAAGAATATTTGTCAATCAAATTTTTTCTTGGAAAGCCTCTTCTATTATTAGCTATAACCTCACTGAGATGCTCAAGAAAATGCGCACTCTTTGCAAGGTAGCTATTTTATAGACCGCTCTGTATATAAATTATCGGAGATATAGCAGCACTGCAGGTCAATGGTCTCCTGTAACCATGACCGGTTTATTCCCTGAAGGATGAAGTCCGTAACAAGCTCGAAGCTGGCATCTACAGCAGCATCATTGAGGATGCAAATAAGGAACAGGGTCACGAGGCAAGGCTCTCTTGTTCCGTGACCACCACCTGCCTCTGGGGTTGGGGCCCCCAGTGCTCGTGGTGAGGGGCGGAGAGGCGGATGACAGTGAACAGGTTTGGGGACCTCTGAATTCACTGCTCTGTCAAAGTCGGCAGCCTTCAGCCGCGCACCAGTGTCGTCTGCGGAACGTCACTGGCACCTACCAACCATGACTGTTGCCTGGCAGCGGTCTACCCTTCCTACCCACCTCCGACTCCAGCATTCACCTATGCACTAGCAATGCAAGACTTCGGTGTGCCTGCAGCCCTTGTCGACGCCTGCTAGCAGGATCTCGGGCTTTTCTTGGGGCTTCGGCCCAAGGCCTCAAGGCCTCAGCTCTCTACCATGTATATATCAACATGCCCCCCCTTTGCTTACTAAAATCCCTTCCGCACACGTAGCTCACTCGGAACTTCGTACCACCGTAGCATAGTTTCTCTGGGGGCCTTTTCACCCCCTAGCCGCAGTTAGCCATTGTTGCTTGAAGCGGGATACAAATATATCAAAAAAAAAAAAAAAAAAAAAAACAGGGTCACGAGGTGTCACAATCCATGGGTCATTCTACCACCTCGCACCAGATGTCACGTCGGGCCTTTTTTGGTTTTACAAGAGCAACGATTCCTTACGCAACTCATATTTCTGGTTGAATATCCGACCCGAGAGCGCGTACATACCATCATGCACTCATGTTAGCCCGACAAGGAGCGCATGTCTACACCCACAATGCGCTGCGCCGTCTGCCCGTACGAGAGGCGTGTTTCGACATTCGGCACAGTATTGTCGGATCACTTCCCGGGGAAGAGGGCAAAGATTAGGTCATGACAATGAACGGACACAGTGGACGCCGGGCCGCCATACACTCTGCATGGACAGCAGCACAGCTGAACTTGCAGTGGGGTATATGCTCAGGAGCAGGGTGCAATGTATGTTGCTATAGAGTCACAGTTTCATGACGAATTGGCACAATCATAGGGTGTCACATCAACTGGTCTCTGGGTTCCATCTACTGAGTCCTGACCACGGACACAAGACATTGGAGTTAATGAAGACAATGCTGATGAAATACCAGATTATTTTTATTTTCTCTCATTGTAAGCTTCCAATGTCTTCCCCTGCCTTCATTCTGATTTATTGGGCAAAAAGTAAACATGTGTTTCTAGTGAAGGGTTCTGACTGAGGAAAAAAGCAAAACAGGGAAGGTGTAATCCCGTCGTCAATTGGGATCACTGGCGGTCACACAAGTTGACAGGACCACGGTGTATTGTCCAGAGCAGAACAAGATACAGGCAAGTGCAGCGTACGGTAAGATCTAAGGTCCTGAAAACTTCCCGGCTACTTATACCGTACAACACGGTGATTATGTAATCACGTAAAACTAAAGGGTCCGTGCGTAAGACTGGGGGCACCATACAGAAGGCGTACAAACATCAACAAGCACGCCGACTGGTTCACAGTCGGCAATCGCGATTGGATACCCGCAAGTTTTCGCATGGGTGGCATGGTGAGCTCGGAACGCATTTATCCCTGGTTTCTGACGGGTTACTATTAAGATGTTATGATTACTTATGTATGATGGTCAAGCCTTACTTGATGCATCATTTTCATATTATTTGCCACTTTATTTATCTGGGGTAAATTGGAACCCAATGGATCAGGACATTTCTGCAGACCTTTCAACATATTCAAAATGATCATTGTGTGTGTGGGGAGTATAGCTGAAGTTTTCATGGTGCTGTTCCTAGTCCAAATAACTTTCGGTTTGTCTGGGTGAGGTGACGGTACTCGTTGGAAACGGAAAAGGACTAAACATTTACAAATAGACTTTATATAACCAAACTTCGCGGAAATTGACGCATCATTCCAACGCCAACAGGTAGTCTTTCGGTGTGATGAAGAATATACAGTGAGGATATCCAAAACACTGAAATTGACATAATGTGATTCGTTAGCATTGTGATGTTTATTTATTTATTTAGTTTGAGTCAGCTGGCTTGCCAAATATGAATATTAGGGCCCTATGAAGAAAAGAACAGCTACAGGGTGCCTCCGGGCCGCCGGCAACCTCAACTTCTATCATTAAAACTTCTCGCATGCCTGGCCGTGTATCCGTTCAGGATTATGGCGTGCCGTAACCCCGTCCAGGAAGCTATGAATTTGCTGACACACTACGGATATCATGTGGGACACACAATTCTGTTTGCTAATATAATTTGACACTTCACTCAAACAAAAGCATACTAACAGAATTTTAATAGATTCAAAGGTTCGGGTGAATTGACAAGGCTTGGCAGCCACCCCGCGCATCCCACCTCGAGTACTGAATTTAATCAGACTAGCGTCTACGCTCTCTGCTACAATCATCAACAATTGCCGACAGAACTAGGTTGGAGTCGCATCGTCGTTCTCATGTCTAATTTTAGGACCCACAGCAGTACTAAAAACTATTTTGGAAAGGGCTACTATTTTGGAAAGGGCTTAGTCAATAGTCAGCTAATACTCGCTCATCCAAGGCAAATTCAAAATATTTTGAAAAGTACTGGTGAATTTTGAAAATTATATCGTTCGCAATATTTAACTACATCTTCTGTCGAGGTGCCTATTGAAAGCCTGCAAGAACTTCTTCGGGGAAGGGAGCGACAAAGTCCCTTCTATATTTCAACCAATAACTACTGCTTTACTTCAAAAGCGGAAGCACAATAAATCGGGAAACAACGCAAAAAATGGGGTCTCCCTCAGAGTGAATGTGCAACTCTTAAGGAAATATCATCAAACTGAACGGATTCCTGATGTTCATATGAGGCAGTTTGCTTGTTATTTTCCAACACACTCTAATAGGAGTAACCTTAATATTTCAGCAGATGCACAGTAAAGTGGCATGTCTCAACGGCTATGCAACATTAATATTTTTAAAGAAGTCACAAGTCGATACGCATCTATTATTGTACAAATTGGGCTGCGCCGATGTATTAGAACCAGTGGGTTGTTTACCCTACATCGGCTGGAATGCAACGAACTGCTCCCGAGGAAGACGTTATCGATCAAAATTATGTCAATGGGAGCAATCCTGAGACACAGCAACATTTGAATTCCATTTTAAAAGTAAAATAAAATAAACCATTTATCTTGTGAATCATGTGTCACGTCCACAACCAATTTTATTCCATTCCAGGATTAAAGTGCCCTCCTTACCCATGATTATCATTCTCAGTTGCTAAAATATATTTTAATAACGCAAAACAACAATTTAATATAAATCATAATTCTCTCCGATGCTGATTAGCACTTGGGACAAGCTTCCATATCATGGTCTGGTGTGCTCCGATCTTCACATTCGCAATACTCCCTTGCATAATGCCGAGGCTCTTTCCCCACTTCCCAGAGCCGTCTTTCTGCCAGAGATCGAATACTTCATATAGCGCATTTTGCGCGGCAACCCCCTAGGTCGGCCGTGAGTGAGTAGAATATAGGTGGACGTATGAGCATCAGAAATCACCTGATCAATGAATATGTCGCTCATGAGAACGCTGATTGTTTGGGATTTGGGGCTCGTGTTCATCAGTGCCGCGAGAAAGGAACTAAAAGGTTCGCGAAACATCAGGCTCATTGCCCACTGTCAAAAAATTAAACTCGACAGTCACTTATTGCTAAGGCCAGTACCCCACAGTGACAGATCACCACTACTGCCAACCACTCCTCGTTTCCAAATGCGATTAGCTGGAGGGGCATTCGGATCTTGATTGACATTAATGATTGCGTCGTTTGTGATTATTGACAGCGTCTCGTTGGTCTATGAGGTTGTGTAAGCCTAATGGTGGCAATAATCTCGAACGGGATGCCAACTGTAAAAACACACCATACTTGTCACATCATTTCCGAGAATAAGAGGGCTTTTCAAAATGGCCCACATGGACATATGAGTTACTTCAAGGTAAGAATGAGCATCAATATAAGGTTGAGCTTCAGTTCCAGAAAGCTACCATATTCATCATAGTTCATTCCTCCATTTCCAACTTCAAGCATGTCCAAATCGTTCCACTTTCCTTGGCCTGCCTTTTGCCCCAGGGGAGCGGCGAAATCTATTATCCGGGTCATTGCACAATCTGTTGGTGATAGTTGTGTGAAATCAATGGACTGTAAGAATGAGGCAAAAGGACCGACGGAATCCGGGCAGTTTACAGTCTATGACAGATGTGCAGGGACAACGATCATCGAATCGGTCGTAGTTCTGAGGAAGGAATGTTAAATGTTGACAATAACAACTGGTTTACGGGACGTACGTCGACGATATCACCCGAAATTCGCCAGCTGTTTGCAATAGTCTGGTAGAATAAACAATGTTGATCTAAAATATTACCCAAAGAATACGTACAACTGCGAAGTTCCAGGGACCATCTTCACCCCAATTGCACATCGAGTAAAGAATGGGACGTCCAGTGGCGTTCAAGGCTCGTGACATATTGTTATACCGTTCATAGGACAGCAATGGTGTTCCAGCACGACCTTGATTGTAGCAATTGTCATACTCTGGCGGTAACGTGAGGGTTGAGAGCGCGTTAACGAGGTAATGAGGAAGGGGATACATACTCAAGTAATCGACACCCCAGGAAGCATAAGTCTTTGCATCAACTTCCTCGAAGTCCAAGGATCCAAATCGTCCACCGCAGGTATATGTTCCGGCGCTACTATATATTCCAAACTATGGCGCTTGAGCGGAAGAATTAATAGGTTGCTGATTTAACGCACCTTCAGACCCATTGCGTGGATCTTGTCAGCTAGGTTCTTCACGCCATTAGGGAACTTCTGGGGGTCAGCGACGGGCGCACCCGTAGAGTTGTCCCTTGCTGGAGCCTGCCAACCTAGTCAAGCCATACGTTCAGCCACCGGCCGCCACTCAACACCTGGAAAACTCACAATCATCCATGATGATATCTTCCAATATTTTCGTGATAAAATTGATCATCAATATGGGCCACACTCACATTGATATCCAAGTTTATCCAGCTTATTGTCGACAACTGCTTGGGCAGCACTAATAATAGTGTCTTCGCTGATAGAACAACCAAAATGATTCCATGTGTTCCAACCCATTTGAGGAGTCAGAGCGAGGCCATTGTTGTATGACCATGCCACGGAATATAGCAAAGACAGTATATAAAATAACTTGTACATTGGGAATTGTTAAAGAAGGAAGCTGTCGTCTTCTTCGTGTCAGCCGCCCGTCAAATAAGTAGAGTCGAGCTAACCGAGCAGTTGGCCCTGTGATGCACGTCAGGTGCACCCAAAGAATCGCCTGACCACAGAATCTCGGGCTGTCCACATATTCTGATTAGAATTCATATGACGTCTAGGTAGAAACTGTAAGTACCAACGAAGGAATCGGAACGAGATCAGCCAGGTGGCCGATACGTCATTAAGGTCGCTTATCACGTGATATGTTGTATGTTGACCTCGTGACTTTCTTTTTTTTGCTATTTTTTCTTTTTTTTGATATATTTGCATCCCCCTTCAATAACTGCTAGGGGGTGAAAAGCGTGATTTTCTATTGGGCCATGGGAAAGTGCCGCGCAGGGTGTCGCGACTGCCGCGAACACCTCAAGATACCCTCAAATATGCACTTAACTAGTATGAGATAGATATAGTTTGTATATATTCTTCATAATATATCAATCTGTGTTGGATAACACCATTGAAACTTCTCATATCCATCAGGAAAATGTTTTCGGTACTTGATCTCCCTTATTGCACTTAATCATATTCAAGGTAAGTAAGGTGAATAAGCCAGCATTTCGCACTTGAAATGCCCTTGAAAATTTTTACTGCAAGTACAATTCATGTAATTTAAGGCAACATACTGATTTCAAGGGCTTCAAGCCGGAGTAAGAAGAAAATGGCAAATAATGTATATTTGATATGTAAGAGTGCTCAAGTACAGGTCTAAGGTAGAAGTTCAGGACTCATCAGCATGCATAAGGTATGTAAGTATATACATACAAAAAGGTATGAAGGATGTTCACCCAGGTCTAGACCATGAAAACCAGACCAATCCAAACATCTACAGACACACACAGTCAAAGACTGAGCATTGTCAAAGACATATATCACATGCCTCCATCTTTTTATTATTATTTTAATACATTTATATACCGCATCACATAACTAAGATACATAGCATTGGGAGAAAAACTGGGGGGGTGGCAGGATATGTATATAGCTGGTTGGTATGGGCAACAGGGTCAAATGTAGGGAAGGGGAGGGCAGGGATGGTGGGCCAGTTATGCTTTCCGGCAAGCATTGGAGGCGGTGATGAACTCAGCTAGGGCTTCAAGGCCCTTGTGGGTGCTGAGGATAATGGGGAGTGATATGTCTTGAGAGGCAGTGTGGAGGGTGTGGCAGTGTTCCTCGTTAAGGGGGCACTCAGAAAGGATGTGGTGTGGGACTGGATGTCTTCTGTGCTGCAGGGGCAGGAGGTGGGGAGGTCAGGGAGGAAACATTGGTAGTAGGCTCCAAAGAAGCCATGGCCCAAGATGGCCTGGATGACGTGTGTGTGGATGTGGCCGGGAAGAAATGCAGTGACGCAGACCCAATGCGGGTACTGTGGGGCTCCATGCCAAGTGCAATACCCACTAAAACTCCCTGGTGGCTTTGTGGGATTTTAACCCACTACCTGAACAAGTGGTCAGCATAATGTGAGACCAGGATTGACAACATACGCCACTCAGCCGTTGCACCTCTCTTGTTTGATATGCACCTGACATGTCTGAGAAGATGTATTATAAGAAAAGGAACAGATGGTAAAGACAAGGATGCTTACCCTTCATTCATGATCATTGACTGCTCCTGTAGTTTTGAATAATAAGTGAAAGGAATGAAGGGTCGACTCAAACGATACTCACATCATTTTTGTTCCTTGTTAGTTGGTTTCCCTGTAGTTTTGAACAATAAGTGAAAGGAATGAATGGTCAACTCAAAAGATACTTGCCTTTTTTTTTGATCCATTTGGTGAGCTGCGAAGAACTACATGAGTAGGGAATATATTAGCACGACGACTTCTCACATTCAACAGGTTATGGACCCCGCCCACGAAGGTGTGGCTCGACTTGACCAAATATTTACAGAATATGATCTGCAGATTAATAGTTAGTGTGATATTTTTTATGTGTTTTTGTCAAGATATCAATATGTAAATTACAGTCATACTCATGTCAGCTGTAAGCCTGGTGCCCCAGTCTTATGCTTTCACTCATTGTTCCCATTATGTGTTCACCCTTTGTTTCTTGTTTCCTTTGTTCCACTCCTTTTGTTCTGGCATGTGACCACAGCATACATGTATATAGCCTAGGTAGTTTTCTCTCTCTTTCCTTACCATATGCTGTAACCTCCTGTATCCTGTCTCAGTTCTAGACAATACACCATGGTCCTGTCAACTTGTGTGACCACCAGTGATCCCATCGACAATGGGATTCCATCAACACAATCATGAATAAGAGAGGGCAGCACTTCTCATCTCTTCATACCCTCAAGCCTTTACAACCAACTACTATGTTTATTATCTACATGACAGCTGCAATTATCCTCTTTGGCACTCTCACAGTTCTCCATACGATGTTCAGATGTATTAGGTCAAGTTCAATTGTGCACCTTCATGGACCGAAATCAGAGTCATGGCTTGTTGGTATGTGTAATTTCAGCTTGCATTTTATATTCTTTCCTAACAGAATATAACACCCAGGGAATCTTCCTGCCTTTGTATGGCCTCGAGAGGCTGGCAATGTGGATTTTGCTTGGATGAAAGAATTTGGGAACACATTGGCGATTAAGGGGGTTATGGGAGTATGTTGTCCTATAATTTAAATGCAATACAGTGTTTCTGTTACGACCGGACAATCCCGCCGGACTCTGGGCACTAACCCGTACGCCCCCACGCGCTACAAGCACCAATCGTCTGTTTATAGGATTTCCCGCCCGGACTCCGTTATGTCAAGACTCGTTACGTTTCGACCTCATTACGATACATATCAGTCACCGGACTTCCCCCGGACTCCGTCTCTGTCTATGTCCGTCTTCGTCCCACGCATCAGTCACCGGTCCCCGCTTAAGAATCCCGTTACCGCTCTAATCGAGCCCCATTCCCGTTTTAGTCAAATGACCTGTCACGATTTAGGACTCCGCTCCCGCTCCGTTTCCCGTTATGGGTTATGCTTTGTCACGATTCGGACTCCGCTCCGTTCCGTTCCGTTCCATTCCGTTCCGTTCCGTTCCATTCCGTTCCGTTCCGTTCCATTCCGTTCCGTTCCGTTCCATTCCGTTCCGTTCCGTTCCGTTCCGTTCCGTTCCGTTCCGTTCCGTTCCGTTCCGTTCCGTTCCGTTCCGTTCCGTTCCGTTCCGTTCCGTTCCGTTCCGTTCCGTTCCGTTCCGTTCCGTTCCATTCCGTTCCGTTCCGTTCCATTCCGTTCCGTTCCGTTCCATTCCTAACACCAATTTGGTGTTTACTATTCCCGTTTCATGTTTTGTTAGTTTCGTTTCGCCATTACTGGATTTGGTATGTCATTCACTCCATGGTCTATATAAACTGGCAGATGTTGTACATACAATCCAGTCAGAAAATTAGCTTAGATTCCCCCCAGTAATCTAATACATTTTCCTCTCTAAACCCTACTCTTATCAGACCGCTCACACTAGTCGGAGCCCACGGGTTCCGGCACATCTAAACTCTCTCGACCATCTCGACTCACAACTCACAACTCACGACCTACGACTCACGACCCATGAACCCCTGCCCGGACTCCCCGGGACTCCCGTCCGCCTGTCTGAAATTGGACAACACGATCTAGTGAGGGCGCAGCCTATAAGCTGAAGCCAAGTCCTACCGGATATCCCGCGGGTTTCTCCGGAAACCCAGCCTGTGTGTGTATCCTAACAGTTTCACTGACACAAAGTCTTGTTACCACCTTTCCAGGAAGATATACTGATAACAGTGGATCCCAAGGCATGTGTGATCATGTTCATAATAGCCAAATATATGGATTAAAATATATTCTATAGGCAATGCAATACACCCTCAACACCTCAGGGTACAATTTTGCAAAACCACAGTCCACAAACTGTAAGGTGCTCTGGTATTTCAAACAGAACAGATAGTACAATAAGGACTAAAGACAACACTTAACTTGCTTGACCAGAGGGGCAAAATGCTAAGAGTTGTGGGGTAAAGAGTCATGGCTTGCCAATGACATCTTCAAGGGTATTGGAGAGGGAGTAAGGTGACTGAAGACTAAATGGGGGTAATCTAAGTCAATATTAGAACTGAAGAATAGTAGCATACATGGTAGGAACTTTATATAAAGATGTAATGGATGAGCAGAGGTCCAATCAAGGAAGTGAGAAGTAGTGACAGGTCAAAAGAAACATGGATAGGGGTAAGGATCAAACTACAAGTGAATACAATGTGATTAGGGCATACTAAAGGTATGAGGTGACAAGATATCATTTACACATAGAACAGGTGATGGGAGGGCATCATGATGGAGATGGAATGGGATGATGAAAAGGGAAAGCTACAGTGAACCAAGTGTCAGAGTGCTGTGGTGACACCATGGTTAGGGGTACCAATAGCAGGACACCAGAGGGTGAGGAGGGTAAAACAAGATTGCAGAGGTTGAATGACTGGGATCCTAACTGGGCTGAGCAATTCTATTTGCTACAGCTCCTGAAAGTGGTTTTCCCTGATTTTTCATCATTTCAGAGGGCCAGGCTCCAGGTGCAATGGCATTGACTTGGATTGGAATGTCTTGTCAAGCCAGTTTGGTGGTGAGCATCATCAAGAGGTGGGATGCAGCAGCCTTCTCAGAGCTGTATGCAAACTGAAAAATTGAAGTCATGTACATCACCAACAGCACTGAGAGGTAAGGGTGAAGAATTCAACGCATAATTTCGGGAGTGCGTACTTGTTTGGGAAAATGTGAAGTCTCTGCTCTTTCTTCTCTATTTCTTTGACAAGTACTAAAATGCTTTGATTATCTGTCACCTCTGCAACAAACCTACCAAAAGATGACTTTCTATTTCCAAGAGCTGTATAACGGAAAAATTCTCACGAAAATATTGAGCCAGAGAATCCCATTGCATTACTTTCTTCCACGACCTTACCTAACACATTTTTCCTTCATCATGTGATATATACGCGTGCACCATTACTCGCCAGACCTCTCACAAATTGGACACCCCTATCCGGCGGCCATGAGGGAAATGGGATGATCAGTAAGTATGCGTATATATTGTCTACAGTCATCTAGGAGAGCTCGCAAGCTCGACGTGACTCAGTTAGACACCCTACCATTTCAAGATCCCTATTTGCTAACCGATATGGAGCCTTACTATAGAATTAGGTAGTGTGGGGAGTCTCTGGTAGTCTACATCAAGGGCATAGAGACCCCCAAATTCCTGATGCAGACCACAAAAAGTACAACCGAAATAGCGGAGCATTCACAGCGGCGTCGAAGCAGGGAAGAAGCTTGAATTTCCCGCTGTTCGGATCGTGTGTAATCAAACAACGAACATGTGATAAGTAGAACTCCCCAATTCCAAGGACATGTGATGTGTGCCCAAGCAATAGGCCTGCAAAAAACGGTAATGAAGCCCCCTCCAGACGACAGGTCGGGCCTAGCGCACGAGTTGATCCTACGAAGACGGTAATGAGGCAGACACCCGATGTATTTATCCTGGCGAGCTTTCTTTTCAGATTCGTTGCTCACTGTTATCTGGGAGTCTATTATTTTCAAAGACAATATTCGGACCGAAATTCAACCGAATCCGAGCAGAATTGTGCTGCGGAGATGTCGATTCTTTCATTTTGCCACTGTAGCCTCTTTCCATTACATAATTCACCAATTCGAGACACCGCCTTCGGCGGAGGGTGATGTTCCTACTTTGTCACGGCCCTCTTCCCACAATTAGTTCATCTTACTTCCCAAACTGGACCAAATTTGGTTCCGGATGTCACACCCTATAACAGGATGGCAGAAACGGCATCTTATCATGATCGCGGGATAGATACATTATTCAGTTTTCAAGATTTCAGCGATGTTACGCCGTGCTCGCGTCAGCGCGCAATCTTGGATAAGAAAGGGCATGGCCGCACTTCTCATCTTTTGATACCCTCAAGCCTTGACAACCTACTACGATGTTTACTGTCTACGTCGGAGCAATTACACTCCTTAGTGGTCTAATGGTTTTTCGCTCCGTGTTCAGATGTATTAGGTCGTATTCGATTGCACACCTTCGCGGACCGAAACCAGATTCGTGGCTTGTTGGTAAGTGCGATGTCATCTTGCACTCATGTTCTTCCCCAACAAACATGCCACAGGGAGTCTTCCTGCATTGACGCGTCCTCGAGAGGTTGGTGATGCTGATTTTGCTTGGACAAAAGAATTTGGGAACACTTTGACAATGAAAGGCGTTATGGGAGTAGGTTGTCTTATAATACAAATGCAATACGACGTTTTGTTGATATGAAATGTTGTTACCATCTTTCTAGAAAGATATACTCATGACAGCAGATCCCAAGGCATGTATGACCTTGTTCGTAATGGTGGGACATTTGAATTTAAATATGGTTTCTAGGCACTGCAATACATCCTCAACACCTCAGGATACAATTTTCCAAAAACATTGGCCGTAAGGAGACAAGCCACACTCACAACCGGCCATGGAATTGTCTGGGCTGAAGGTCATACTTCTGTGTTTAAATTGCTATTGTGACACCTACGGCTTTATTTGAAGGTACTCAGCATGCTCGTCATAGGAAGATCATGAATCCTGCGTTCTCTTTTGGTGCATTACGTATATTTCTCCCTTTGTTTAGGCATACTTCCCAACGGGTGATTTCCTGTTCTCCAGCTACCCCGATGCGTATAACTTCAGTAACAATTTACGTATGTGTAGATGGTGGTGAGTTTGGAAGCAGAGTTATCTAAATCAAATCGAACATCGTCGGTCTTCGACATTATGCCTTGGCTTAGCCGTACAACCCTTGACGCCATTGGTGTCGGTGAGCTGACATTGTTTTGTGATTCAGATTCACATAAACAATTCTTATCCACAATCCCATTTAGCCGGGTTTGACTACCAATTTGGTGCCATTGAGCAAGGGCACACAAACAAGCTCGCTCAGGCATATGATAATTTATTGTTATTACATCTATCTGTTTAATGGATTGATTGTCTATTAACACGAAAGCCATGCAGCGTGGATACCTGGATGGAGCGTCCAGACTCAATGTTAGTCTGGGGAGACGCGCTAGATTGGGTCCCCCAGTGGATGGCAGCACTGCTCCTCAATCTGCCAAGTGCGTCCCTGAAGAGACTCCATAGCTACATGGAAATAGCCCTCGGCGTCGCGAAAGATATAGTTGACCGCCAGAAGGCCATCCATGCCTCGGGGAAGGAAGGTTCAAAGGACATTATGAGTATATTGGGTGGGTCTTCCTGTAATATCATATCACAACGATTACCCTGACTCTATTTTAGTCAGAGCCAATTTGGCCGAGAATCCTAAAGACAGGCTCAGTGAGGTGGAAGTGCTCTCGCAATTGACGTTCGTCGTATTATTTCCTTCTTACGTGTCATTCAAGAGATAGTATCGTCCAGGACACTGTTCTTGGCTGGTCATGAAACCACGGCAACCTCGCTTACGTGGGCAATCTACGAGCTTGCAAGGAACCCCCAATATCAGACATTAGTTAGGGATGAGATCAAAGTGACTCGTAACCAGGCCACACAGCGCGGAGATGATGAGCTGTCAGTCGCCGACCTTGACTCCATGAAATATCTCCTCTCATTGATGAAGGTCTGTACCGCTCATCTACGTCGCTATCTGAGGCAGGAACTTTTTATAGGAAACCTTGCGCTTCCATCCCATTGTTCCAATGATCTTGCGTAAATCAAAGCGGGACGACGTCATTCCCCTGTCTACGCCTATAACGACGAAGAAGGGAGAAGTCATTACAAATGTTGCCATCCCTGCAGGACAGAAAATTATAATATCCATTAGCGCATATAATAGGTTTGCTTCCCGATATCTTATCCTATTCCCGCCCTCTCACGAATTTGTCCAGGCTTAAATCCGTTTGGGGTGACGACGCCGACGTCTGGCGGCCAGAGCGTTTTATTGACGGTAGCGTCAAACAGGGCACGAATCTAGGAGTCTACGCGAACCTGTTCGTATGAACACTTCCTGCCTGAAATAAGCCTTACTTTATACACAATATAGCGCCAGTTTCAGCAGTGGCGTAAGGGGTTGTATTGGGTAAGTCCTTTCGTCTCAATATCCACCGGGACACCTAAGCTCACTTGCCTTATCCTTAGATGGAGGTTTGCGTAAGTAGCGTTTTATCCCTGTTTCTCTGCCAGCCTGAATGTTTCTTTGAGGTAGCGTCATCGAGATGCAGGCTATTCTGATTGAACTTTTGGAAAAGTTCGAGTTCTCTCCTCCTCCGGGAGACGTCAAGATCCTGCGGGGATCAGCAGGGGTACTCACTCCCATGTAAGTCACCATTCTCGTATCGTCCTCGTGGCAAATCAATGAATAGGTTCGGCACAGGGTCGAGGGAAGCACCGATCGGCGATCAAGACTTCCTGTCACAATTACTTCAATTTGAAATCTAGCGAGCGGGGTATACTGCCTTTCCGCCATGGACGTGCCGACACTAAAAATAATTAATTCCCTCGACTATGAATCCCACGCAATGATATATTAAGAGACCCGAGTAGTCCACAGCGTGAAGTTCCTGAATTTTTTCTGTTGTCTGTATTCCACAGAATATTTATCAAATTTTCTTTACGAATGCCCATTGTGTACCACTAGCCCTCGTCTATTACTAGTTAAAACGTCATCGGCCGCCCTGGTACTTGGGTGCTCTGTGCAAAGTAAGTGTTTCACAGCCAGCTCCGTAGATGATCTATCAGAGATACGATCATTTACTACAAATTGGGGAATACAGTCAGACATATCTGGAAAATGTTTCTGAACAAAGAATATAATATACCAGCAAATGAATATGTATCAGTTAACTAGGTGAGATGCCATTTATGAAACAAAGGGATTCATCATCGGAATATCCTGGGAA
Organism: Hysterangium stoloniferum; assembly: GCA_015178975.1. Classification (NCBI taxonomy): domain Eukaryota; kingdom Fungi; phylum Basidiomycota; class Agaricomycetes; order Hysterangiales; family Hysterangiaceae; genus Hysterangium; species Hysterangium stoloniferum. The sequence goes on from WHVD01000128.1 coordinate 119,721, forward strand.
CTGAATAACATGGAACATGGATCAGAAACTGATAATATCTGAACAAATACTAACAATGTGCTTGTGCAGCCTTTTTATTGTGGACTAGCCAGTGCTGATAATAATCAGTTTCTTCAAGTATGAATTCTACACTGTGACATGTTAAGAGACCTGACAACCTGAAGTTCCTGAATTATGCCTGTTGTCCATTTTCCACACAATGTTTGTCAAGAAAAAAATTTTTTGACAGCCCTTTGTGTGCCATTAGCCTTTCTCCACCATCAGGCATAAGATTACCACAAAGAGCCAGTAATAGCATGGTCTTTGTAAGATAGGTTTCACTGGAGGCACCCCAAGATTTTTGGAGTTGGAAAACCTTCAGAAAATCTTGCTATTTGGCCAAATTTTCTAAGCATTTTTTGAACACAAAATCTGTTTGAAAATTTTGAGTATTAGCAGGTTTTTCTGAGGCCAAAAATTGTATCTGAAAATCCTAAAAATCTGCATCAGGAAATTGTAAGGAAACATTGTTAGAAATAGCCTATTTTTTATGGATTTTATGAATGAGAAAACTCTTAAAAAACCCTGTATTTTGTTAGGGTTTTTCCACCCTACATAATCCTATGAAAACTGTAATAATGTGCCTAGAGAAATTAATTAAAAACTACATATTTCTACTCAATTTTGCCCCTCAGGGAATTGAGTGAAAACTGTGATTTCCTGTCTGAAAAAATCTTGTGAGAAGACAAAGTTTTCTTAAAGTTTTGTCAAGGGGAAAACCATAATGAAATTTAAAATTTAATGATGTGAGTTTTTGTGACACTTTGTGACTTTTTGCGACTTTTTGCGACACTTTGCGACTTTTTGCGACACTTTAGCGACTTTGTGTGACACTTTGCGACTTTGTGTGACACTTTGCGACTTTGTGTGACACTTTGTGACACTGTGCGACTTTTTGCGACACTGCAAGACTTTTTGCGACACTTTGTGTGACACTTTGCGACACTTTGCGACTTTGTGACACTTTGCGACTTTGTGTGACACTTTGCGACTTTGTGTGACACTTTGCGACTTTGTGTGACACTTTGCGACTTTGTGTGACACTTTGCGACTTTGTGTGACACTTTGCGACTTTTTGTGACACTTTGCGACTTTGTGTGACACTTTGCGACTTTGTGTACTTTGCGACTTTGTGTGACACTTTGCGACTTTGTGTGACACTTTGTGACACTGCGCGACTTTTTGCGACACTGCAAGACTTTTTGCGACACTTTGTGACTTTGTGTGACACTTTGCGACACTTTGCGACTTTTTGTGACACTTTGCGACTTTGTGTGACACTTTGCGACTTTGTGTGACACTTTGCGACTTTTTGTGACACTTTGCGACTTTGTGTGACACTTTGTGTACTTTGCGACTTTGTGTGACACTTTGCGACTTTGTGTGACACTTTGCGACTTTTTGCAACACTACGCAACTTTGTGACACTTTGCGACACTTTGCGACACTTTGTGACTTTGTGTGACACTTTGTGACTTTGTGTGACACTTTGCGACTTTGTGTGACACTTTGCGACTTTGTGTGACACTTTGCGACTTTGTGTGACACTCTGCGACTTTTTGCGACACTACAGCACTTTGCGACTTTGTGACACTTTGCGACTTTGTGTGACACTTTGCGCGACACAGCGACTTTTTGCAACACTGCAAGACTTTTTGCGACACTTTGTGACTTTGTGTGACACTTTGTGACACTTTGCGACTTTTTGTGACACTTTGCGACTTTGTGTGACACTTTGCGACTTTGTGTGACACTTTGCGACTTTGTGTGACACTTTGTGACTTTGTGTGACACTTTGTGACACTGCGTGACTTTTTGCGACACTTTGTGACTTTGTGTGACACTTTCCGACACTTTGCGACTTTTTGTGACACTTTGCGACTTTTTGTGACACTTTGCGACTTTTTGCGACTTTGTGTGACACTTTGCGACTTTTTGTGGCACTTTGCGACTTTGTGTGACACTTTGCGACTTTTGCAACACTTTGTGATCCACCATCGTCTTGCTGTATGGACATCGACAAATCCGATCCAGTAAGGAAACTTGCTGGCCTCGGTACTCGCTCCCAACCGTATACTACCCACCACTGGGTCACCAAGATTCTCAGAGTTCGATGCACGCGTAGGTCGGCACGAATCGTCTATCTTATCACTCCCTTTGGACCAGGCTCAGTAGTAGACTCCTAATTAGTAATTCTGGATGGGCGAAACGGTCGGGGTAGCTGATGAGAGCTCTCGTCGGCTCGAAACCGTTACTATCCCGTTTCCCCTAGCCACCCTCTACACTAGCTGACAAAGTTCTATCTTCGGAGACAACTGTTTGCGGCGAGTGATAAGGTGGTGGTCCGCCCAGCGGCGCTCTGGTGGACGCTGGTGACCATTGCGTTGTCATGGTCACCTGGCTAACTTGTGTGACACTTTGTGACTTTGTGTGACACTTTGCGACTTTTTGCGACACTGCAGGACTTTTTGCGACACTTTGTGACTTTGTGTGACACTTTGCGACTTTTTGTGACACTTTGCGACTTTTTGCGACACTTTGCAACTTTGTGTTACACTTTGCGACTTTGTGTGACACTTTGCGACTTTGTGTGACACTTTGCGACACTGCGTGACTTTTTGTGACACTTTGCGACTTTTTGCGACTTTGTGTGACACTTTGCAACACTCGCGACTTTTTGTGGCACTTTGCGACTTTGTGTGACACTTTGCGACTTTTGCAACACTTTGTGACTTGTGTGACACTTTGTGACTTTGTGTGACACTTTGCGACTTTTTGCGACACTGCACGACTTTTTGCAACACTTTGTGACTTTGTGTGACACTTTGCGACTTTTTGTGACACTTTGCGACTTTTTGCGACACTGTGCAACTTTGTGTTACACTTTGCAACTTTTGTTGTGAAATGAGGGCTTACGCATGCTCTAAGATGTAATACCATTGGGAGTCAGTGAGAAGCATGTGATTTATGGGTATCATCCAGAGACATATAAATACACTTAAAGTACCAAGAGCTACCTCAGTCAATTCCTATCTACCTGTCAACTGAGATATAATGATTGTTACAGGTATAATGTAATAGGGTTTTGATTCATAATACTTTTTGTGACACTTTGTGACATCCCACACACAAAGTCACAAAGCATTTTGTGACAAGGCAGGCTGGGGTGGGTCTATAGGTACAGGTAGTTGAGTATCAATACCAGTATCATCAGGCACAGGATATAAACGAGACATTAAACATATTAGGTAGAATATACTTTTACTTGGACAAATCTTGAAAGCTGGCGCAGCGCTGGCCGGGGCGGGGTGACAAGACGGGGAGAGGTGGTGTGGGCATGATGATGCGATATAATATGGTGAGCAAGAAAAGGGGAATCGAAGTCGAAGTGTAGGTAGAGAGGACAGGAATAGAAGTGAGGGGAGAAATAACAAAAGGGAGCTGGCCAGAGGAGACGATGGTGAAACGATCCCATTCATATCTCCATTTTCATCGTCCGCATACTGCTCCACAGACTGCCATGCTGCACATTTGTGGGGAACAGCGCAAGCGTGGTCCCCAGGCCCGACAGGTGCTGGTACGACTGGCGCGTCGTCGACGTGTACAGGTGATATGAGCCGGTATACGACGTGTGGTGGGAGTCGTACGCCTCCCCGCGTGCGTGCGAGAAACAGCCCGGCCCGGCCCCCGATCCACCCCCCGCCGCACCACTCCAGCTCGTCGTGGTGGTGCTCGAGCTCGACATGGTCGGCGAGCCCCGAGGGCCCTGGGAGAAAACCGGCGCCGTCAGCCTCCCAAACCCCGGCGCGCCGCCCTCCCCTCTCCGCCGCTGCCGCCCCCACTGCCCGTGCCCGTGTCTGTGTCCGCCACCGCCACCGCTGCTGCCACCGTGTGGCCCGTGCGGGCTGTGGCCGCCGTACGTGTGCCCCAGCTTGGGGAAGGTGGGGCTCTCGAGCTTCGCGGAGGGCGGGAAGGCGGGGTGCCATGTCGTGGCGGGGGGGAAGTGGTTGTCAGGGTCCGCGTAGATGGCGGGTCCGTTCAGCGCGGGCACGGCATCTGCGTAGTGGTGGCTGAAGTCTTGCAGTGTCGCAAAAAGTCGCACAGTGTCACAAAGTGTCACACAAAGTCGCAAAGTGTCACACAAAGTCGCAAAGTGTCACACAAAGTCGCAAAGTGTCACAAAGTCACAAAAAGTCACAAAGTATTGCAAAAAGTCACAAAGTGTCACAAAAACTCACATCATTAAATTTTAAATTTCATTATGGTTTTCCCCTTGACAAAACTTTAAGAAAACTTTGTCTTCTCACAAGATTTTTTCAGACAGGAAATCACAGTTTTCACTCAATTCCCTGAGGGGCAAAATTGAGTAGAAATATGTAGTTTTTAATTAATTTCTCTAGGCACATTATTACAGTTTTCATAGGATTATGTTGGGTGGAAAAACCCTAACAAAATACAGGGTTTTTTAAGAGTTTTCTCATTCATAAAATCCATAAAAAATAGGCTATTTCTAACAATGTTTCCTTACAATTTCCTGATGCAGATTTTTAGGATTTTCAGATACAATTTTTGGCCTCAGAAAAACCTGCTAATACCCACAATTTTCAAACAGTTTTTGTGTTCAAAAAATGCTTAGAAAATTTGGCCAAATAGCAAGATTTTCTGAAGGTTTTCCAACTCCAAAAATCTTAGGGTGCCTCCAGTGTTTACTACACAGTGCTTCACAGACTGGCCACAAGGGACATAAGATAACTGCAGGTTACAGACTTCCCTAAGTTGGATGACCCTGATGACCCCCTCCACACACTGCTGTGGTGCATCCCTGTTGGTGAACTGCAAATCTTTTTCAAGGAGATGAACTTTAAGAAATGAATTTTATTTGTACTTTATTTGTACTAAATATGACTAAAACCATAGGTTTTATATCATACAAAAGCAAATTAAAGACATGTTTGGTTTAGTTTGTCAGTACAGTGACTCTAAAAACCCTTTCCATACTAACCCCAAATGCAGTGTGTGAAGTGCACCACCGTACAGCATGGGAATTCCGCTTAGCTTTGGTGGAGTCATACATAGTACATACCCTTGGCTACAGGATTGCTCCCTGGGTCATGTAATTTGGGCCACAGGTTGTAGAGATATGATCAATTTAAAACAGCAATACCATGGAAAGGGTTTTTTCACTTTTGAACTGAAAAGGGTATTTGCATATTATCAGTACTTGGTATAACCACCTTTTGCTTTAAGCACTTCCTGAACCCTTCTAGGCATGCTTTCAATCAATTTCTGACACTCCTCAACTGGTATTCTATCCCACTCCACTTGAACCCTTTCCCACAATTCATAGATTCCATTGGGGGAACTTTCATGCTCTGCAAGCCTTCTCTTTAGACAACCCCAGAGATGTTCAATAGGATTCAGGTCTGGAGACTGTGCAGGCCAAACCATAGTCCTGAATTCTTGCTCCTCTAGCCAGTTCTTGACCAGCCTGTATGCTTAGGGTTATCCTGCTGAAAGATGATGTCAGGAGGATTGAGACCATAATACTCCAGGGTTTGCTGGAGCTCATCCTTCAAATTTTGAAGATAGAGGTCCCCATCCATCCTACCATCAATCTTGCTAGCAAAGCCAACTCCCTCCCAAGTCATACAGCCCCACATCATGAGAGAACCTCCTCCAAACTTCAGAGTTCTCTCTACCAGCCTATCATTAAAGCCTTCACCTGCCCTTTTCCATGCCCATTTACATCCATCTGACCCTAGGTGATTGATTTTGGTTTCATCAGACCATATGACCTTCTTCCAGTCCTCCATAGTCCAATCCTTGTGAGCCTAGGCAAAGTCCAAGTGAGCTTTGCATTGCCTGGCAGAAAGAAGGGGGCATTTTGACTTGACCACAGCCTTGATACCAACTTTCTTCAAGTGGAGGCAGACTGTATTGGCAGAGAGGGGCTGGTTGATAATGTTGGTGAGGGCTTTGGTCACTTGGACAGCATTTTCAGCTTTGCTAGAGGTGATGAGATGATGAACATGTCAGATATTGGTAGGGGAAAGCTTTGAGGGATGACCCCCAACAGCTTTGGGAAGGAGAGAATGTTGTTTGGAGTGAAGTTTGGATATGGCAGATGGGCTAACACCAGTTCTCTTGGCAATGGCTTCACCAGAGTGGCCAGAATCAAGCAAGGAAAGGATGGTGTTTTGTTGAATAAGAGAGAGGGATCTGACCATGATGGTGGTTAGGAATCAAGAAGTATGGGAACTTTTTTAAACTCATATTTGTTTGTGCCAACAAATAATGGCCATTATTCTATGATTTGACTGAGATCCTAGTCATCAGTTCAAAAGTGAAAAAACCCTTTCCATAGTATTGCTGTTTTAAATTGATCATATCTCTACACCCTGTGGCCCAAATCACGTGACCCAGGGAGCAATCTTGTAGCCAAGGGTATGTACTATGTATGACTCCACCAAAGCTAAGTAGAATTCCCATGCTGTAAGGCAGTGTACTTCACACACCACATTTGGGATTAGTATGGAAAGGGTTTTTGGAGTCACTGTAAATATCACATCTGGTTTCAATTGTGAGTATGTAATTTTGGTGTCATAGAATTACCACACTGACCATCTGACTTCTGGAATTATACACTTCTCCAGCTCACCCATTATTAAAAATAGTATGAGTTGACTTATTGTAATACACAATTTACAAGTGGGTAATAGACTTGTAATAATAGTACTTGTTTGTCAATCAATGTGTCAGTTAGTGAATCTGTAAGGTATCCGGCTATTTACTCTCTCAAATAATTAACAAGCGTTGACACGGCAAGGGATTCAAGAAATAAACAAATAAAGGTCCAGTAATTTAAATACTGATAGATTAATTAGCTGCGCTATTAAGCTTAAACAACTAAAGTCAATATTTGTTTGGTCTCTTGACAAATTCAGATGAACTTGTAGTGACGTGCTCTACGAAAGTTAAGTTCTCTTTGAGAATAAAGGTTCGGGAGCTGAATGTATGCGCAATAAGTTGGCGGAAACTTGTCGTAAGCCTTCGCTTTCTTGTAGCCTTTTAGTTTACTATTTATAAAGATTTAACAAGCTGTTAAATAATTTATAAATAGAGAGATTGTCCGAGAGTCGAATATCCAAGCGTTTGTTTAAAGATCGATTAACTGTGCTGTTAAAATGGGCTCTTGAATAACCTAAACGGGCAGGGATTTCAGTAATGAGAATTTAGATTTACTTAAGTGATTAGTAAGCCTAAAGGTTTTCCGGGAAGCTGAGGGAACTTAGATGAATTAGCTAAGTTCAAGAGTTGCTGAGAAAGAGTTCAAAATGCTGCAAGTGTAGGTGCTTGCAGTTAGTAAATCAGACTAAGGCTATTTTTGTCCTTAGGATGATTAGATAAGCTTATGAGCTGGTGCTGTTGATAGTAGTAAAGTAGTTGTTATTTATTCAGTGATTTAGGCCTCCTTTTATACATGTAGAGATTTTTTCTTAATAATAGCTAAATAACTAATTAGGAAATTATTGGAAGCTTCTAAAAGTTTCTATAATTCCGCTATGATGTCATAGCTATCACCCGACTCGAAGATCCGAACCGAAGATCCGAACCGGTCGAGTCAGAGAATAAACCCGAGATGGCCGAGGGTGGAAGCAAAATAAGCCGTGGCGCCGAAACGGAAATAAACGCGGCCGGGCGGCTGCGAAAACTACTCGCGATGATTTGTAAACACGTCGTGACGTCGTCGTCACGTGATGTCACGTGATCGCGCGATAATAATGCGCATATATGTACTAATATAATATAATAAAAACCCGGTCTCTCGAAATCAGATAACCCGGCTTTATTATACTTATATTTCGACCGCTCTAGGCTTCGATTACATAATATGATGTCATTCGAAGCTTTGAGTATTCGAAGTTAAAAGGAAAATAGCCTAATTCTTGAATTAATAAATAAAATAAAATAGAATAAAATAAATTGAAATAAATTCTGGAAAATTAAGGGAAAATTCGTGAATATATACTAGATACATCACAGAATCACCTTCTGACATGATAGGTAGGATGCTAGTTTAGGTGTACACAGGTTCTGGCATGCATTAAACTCAGAAAACATGGTCCACAATTAGCATCCTCCTATGAAAAAGTGAAGAAATGGGTGAACTGCCCCTAGGAAAAGGGTGGTTTCATCACCAATTCCAACAGCCATATGTGGAGGTTTCAAGGGGAAGAATGTGTCCAGCATAGTCATTTCTCTGCCCCAGCTGGGGTTCAGCTGGACATCCTCATCTTCATTGTAGATTCCACCACCTTTGCAATTGCTTATCTAACCTGAGCTAACATACCTTTTTCACTACTCTTATGCATAAGACCAAAATAGTTCTCAAGATACCCTACTGTCCACTATGTTTCAAATAAAATAGGATATGTTTGTCCATTTGTATTCACCAATTGAGACTTCCTATTGTCACCCTTACTTGTCTTTTTGATGTTGATGAAAAATGCTATTAAGCCTTGACTGCCAGCAAGGCCTGCCTTGTCGATCCCCTTACAACTAACACAACACAGAGAGACTCTCCACTAGCACCACTCCCTTCTGACATCAATACTACTGGTACTGACTCTTCATTACTGTCTCCAACTCCACAGGTGCCACCCCAATTGGAATAGCCAACATATCATGTGGAGGAGATTGTAGTGATGTCAGAACCCAATAGAAACTCTCAATATTAGTCCTGACTCAGATCTTAACTCACACCCCTCACATAACTTTGTTACCTTTCATCATATCAGCAAGTCAAGTCCAGCTCCAATCCAGAACCTGATTGAGATTTGAACCATTGTTTGGCTTCATGATGAAATCTCAGATACACCTTCAAAACCCATGATCTGCATTCCTAATCCATCTTATTGTTCTTGTTGTTCATTTACTTCAGACATGTCCCTCATTGTATTTCTTTCCTATCTTGTTGTATGTGTGGATTGGTAATACAATAACTCCTATACATATATAACTTAGTTCTGTATTTATAAATTATTCTAAATATCAACTCAAAATACCATCTGGCCCACAAGACCCTAGGACAGTTTGGCATTGATACAAGCTATGAAGTACAATGTGATTCTGACTAGTGGCCCCACATACACTGTGATCTCAAAAATACCTACATCCCATCCTTTACAGAGTGCCACAACAAGTTTTGTTGAGTAAGAGAGAGGGATCTGACCATGATGGTGGTTAGGAATCAAGAAGTGTGGAAGTGTGGGAACTATTTTAAACTCAGACATACTATTTACATGACATGTATATATTTGTTGTACTAACAAATAATGGCCATTATTCTATGATTTGACTGAGATCCTAGTCATCAGTTCAAAAGTGAAAAAAACCCTTCCCATGGTATTGCTGTTTTAAATTGATCATATCCCTACACCCTGTGGCCCAAATCACGTGACCCAGGGAGCAATCCTGTAGCCAAGGGTATGTACTATGTATGACTCCACCAAAGCTAAGCAGAATTCCCACACTGTAAGGTGGTGCACTTCACACACTACATTTGGGGTTAGCATGGAAAGGGTTTTTGGAGTCACTGTATGTTAAGTTCTGGATCTCTGGGCAGAATTTCCAGTGGATATTCTAGACACTTCCTGGAACATGTCCATGGAGTTCTGGAGAATTAGTCTGAGAGTTTCTGGGGATTAGTCTGGGGAGTATCAGAATATTACCAGAGTATGGGATGGACTTGGCTTCAGCTTATGTGCTGCGCCCTTGTGCACTCACTTTGGTGTCCATATTTCAGAGAACAGATACAGTGACTTACAAAATGTATCCAATGTGTTGCAGTTTCAGCTTGTACATATGTATAGCTTATACCCCAGTAGATAAAACCATACAAATCACCAAAATATTTGCCAACATGCTCTATCATGCATAGTCCAAGGCACCATAATGTCATTATGTAATATCCATATATGATAACAATATAAATATTGTAATAGAGAGGGGTCATTGGATACCTTTTGTCACTGACAGGCTTTTGCATGAAAATCATATGACAATGTTGTTGTTTGCACTTGCTTATATTGTTCAACATATCATGTGATCATGCTGTACTAAAGTATAAGTAGAAGGGCTCTCACAGCTAAGATTCTTTCTGTGAGATGAAATACTAGATACGAGAATATGAACTCAGTATTTGCACGCAGTATGCCAAATAGCTAATTGATTACCTAGATACGAGAATATGAACTAGGTAATGAAAGTAAGTAACAGACTAGATAAAGGTAATGATAACTATCTCACCTCAGTATTTGCACGCAGTATGCCAAATCTCTATAATTCTAAAATTACAGAAATTATGAAATCATTTGCCAAAAAAGTTTATCTTTGTATAATAAATATTCGAAAATCACCTGACATAAGTAAAAGAAAAGCTAAAGGTAAAAAAAGAAATAATTTTAAATAATTTTCAAAGACTTAAGTTGATAATATAAGGAGAATGTGGCATACATTTTATATTTTGTTCCAAATATGTTTAAAAATTAATGTAGGAGGATGGTCACACTTTATTGAATATACAAAATTTTACTGAATAATCCTCATATTTTCCAAGTGAGACTATTCCTTCTGGCCATGACAACTTATTCTATGAGTTTATATTTAATTACCTGAAATTTCATCTTTAAAATATCCATGCCCTTTTAAAATATGCACAAATGACATAGTTACACAAAATTATTTGGGTTAACCTAGATTATTTGGGTAAACAAGATTATTTGGGTTAAACAAGATTATTTGGGTTATGATCTAATCTTTGGGTTATGATTTAATCTTTGGGTTATGATGTATTCTCTTGTATACAAGCAAACTTTCAAATATATTTCATATAATTTAAATTTAGTTGGTTTAGAGAGTTAACCAGAACTATCTGGGGTACCAATCCCCATTGTGCAATTTATTCCAAAAGAATAATCTACAGATGATTGTTTGACTAAATTTTGTCAGATATAGGATAAATATTAATATTTTTGCATTCTTCAGAGTGATACCTAATCAACTGAATTTGATTAAATATTAATTTTACAACAAACAATATAAATATATATACTTTAGTGGATAAATAATTTTTAAAGTTTTGGGTTATCCTCCAATAGACAATAGAGGATAATCTGGGGGACACTAATCTGGGGAATATAAAGTGTGAATGACTTGTCCCCTTACAGTTCCCACCTTTCTAAGTCTTCTGGTGGTCATCCTTCCAAACTCTCTACAGCTGTTAAGTTGCGTATGGAGCTTATCAGAGGGTTTCTGGAGAAACCCGTGGGAAAGCTGGTAGGACTTGGCTTCAGCTTATAGGCTGCACCCTCATGAGATCGTGTCATCCAATTTCAGATGGGCGGATGGGAATCCCAGGGAGTCTGGGAGTAGTTGATGGGTTGAGAGGTCAGAGGGTCAACTGTGGGAATTCCGCAGAGGTTGAAAGGTCAGATGGTGATGAATCAGAGGTCAAGTGATAAATGGGTTGGAGCCCATGGGCTCCGATGAGGTAAATAGCAGTGTGTTTCAAAGAGGAGATTAAAGTGGAAAATATACTGAGATTACTGGGGAGAATCTAAGCTGATTTTCTGACTGGATTGTATGTACAACATCTGCCAGACTATATACATAGACTGTGGAATGTTTAACATACCAAATCCAGTAATAATGAAATCTGAACTAGTAAACATGAAATGGGATAAATAAACACCAAGTTTGGTGTTAGGAATGGAATGGAGTGGAGCAGACTCCAAATTGTAACAGGTTGTTAGACCATAACGGGAATGGGCCAGAAATGGAGTCTGAATCGTGACAGGTCATTTGACCATAACAGGAACAGGGCTCAGTTAGAGAGCTGTCAGGTATTCTGAGAGGAGTCTGGTGACTGGTACATGGGACAGGTCAGAGATAGACAGGTGCAGGTTCCAGTGGGCAGTGACTGATACATGAAGTGACGAAGGTCGAGCATGGACAGGTCTGATGACTGGAGTCTGGCAAGTATTCTGGTAACTGATAACTGGTGTGTGCAGGGTGCAGGTGCATATAAGTTAGTACCCAGAGTCCGGCGGGTTTTCTGGTCATAACAACAGCCAATATTCATTTTGCACAACATCTTATCAGCTCTAGGAAGGCTGATACAGCTGTAGATGCAACAAAGGCACTTTGCACTATCACCAACCAGTCACTCAATCCTCAAACAGTATGTTGTGGACTCAAGGCAGCTGGGATGAAGCCTGTGGTAAAGAAGAAAAGGCTTCTTCTTTCTAAGAAGCATAGGAAGGAGAGGATGGACTTTGCTTTGGCACATCAGGATTGGACTGTAGAGGACTGGAAGAAGGTGGTGTGGTCTGATGAGACAAAAATCAATAGGCTGGGGTCAGATGGTAGGAAGTGGGTGTGGAAAAGGCAGGGGAGGACTTGAGTGACAGGCTGGTTGAGGGAACCCTGAAGTTTGGTGGTGGATCTTTGATGATATGGGGGTGCATGCTGTGGGGAGGGGTTGGTTATATATGCAAGATTGATGGAAGGATGGATGGGGATCTCTACATACAGATTCTGGAGGATGACCTGCAAGCCAGCCTCAGGGATTATGGTAAATCTGCAGATGATGTCATCTTCCAGCAGGATAATGACCCCAAGCATACCTGCAAGAAGGCCCAGAATTGGTTCCAAGAAAATGGTTTCAAGGTTCTCTCATGGCCAGCACAGTCTCCTGACCTGAATCCCATTGAACACTTATGGAATCACCTGAAGAGGAAGTTGGCAGGGTATGAGAATGCACCCCAGGGATGGAAGAGCTTTGGGAGAGGGTGGTGGAGGAATGGTACAAGATTGATGCAAAGGTGTGCCAGGATTTGATTCAAAGTAATGTATTAAAGGCAAAGGGTGGCTATACCAAGTACTAAATATAAGTAATTTCCTGCCAAAAGCCTGTCAGTGACAAAAGGTATCCAATGACCCCTCTCTATTAAAATATTGATATTGTTACTATATATGGATATTACATAATGACATTATGGTGTTCTGGGCTATACATGATAGAGCATTTTGGAAAATATTTTGGTGATTTTTATGATTTTATATACTGGGGTATAAGCTATACAAGTTGAAACTGCAAAACATTGGATATGTTTGTAAGCCACTGTATATGCTGGAGTGTTTATGGATACTCGGAGTTCCAGAGAGTTCCAGATATCAAGTGTACAGAAAGACAGGAGGGATAAGAAACTAAGTTGAGATTAAAACTAAGGAGTAAGTACATGACTATGGAAAACTATATAGATGTTACAATAATTGTACTACAAGTCTGGGAGTATAATAAGACCAATTTGGAACTGTTTCAAAACTAAGCATATAATAATGAGTCAGATAAATGAGGAAACAAGGATGGGCACTGATCAGGGAATAAGGGCAAGAACAATAAACAAACAAATGAACATCTGTCAACCAGTCAGTTACTACATGTGGAACAAAGGATAGGAGTCAGAGTATCCACAGATATCTGATACTACCCAGAAATGGATCCTAACACTATAATAATTAGGTGAGCATATTTTTGGAGAAAGCAATGGCTTCTGGGTAAGTCAGAAGATTGGCATAGAGAAGGTTAAAAAGGATGATCTGGTGAAGGTTGGGCCATAGACTAAAGTATCTAGAACAAACACTGGGATTCTGATTGGAAGCCGGGGCTGGGAAATGGATAGGGACATGTGGAGAGACATCAACTGTCAAAGGGCAGAGTTTGATGGGTTCCAGGTCATAACAGAAGGTGTCTAGTCAAGGACAGAATACCAGAATGGGATTTGAGTTGAAGGGTACTTGAGGGATGAGGGTCAGGTTCCAGTGGATTCTGGATCTTGATATTAGTCCAGAAGATGGTTTGGAACCTGATACGATTCCAGGAAATACTCCATGGAGTTTCCAGGAATGGATCTTCACAGATTACTAAGCTACTGTACAAAACTACATAGCCTAGCACAAAATATATTGGTGACCCACAACATCATGGTGAGATTATTATTGAACAACCAAAATTTCAATACACTCCTTTAATCGAAACATTGATGACACTCCTTGAAATTTAGCAACTCCCAATCTGAACCAATAGCAAGCCTCCCAGGCCAAGCTCCCTCACTGCAACTCCTGTTCCCAATCAATCCCAAGATCCTTTATGAGGAGTGTGATGACAGATTGTGATATCTAAACAGCAATCTGGACAAAAATGACCTGGCTCAGTATTCTGCACAGTCCTTTATGCCAACAGTGAAAGTTGATTATTTATGAGTGGTGGTATGTGAAAAATGAAATCTGTACAACAAGCAATGGCATGCAAAATGTCAATTTTGCAACTCAGGAATGATAAAAGCGGCTTCAAACTGAGTGATGCCTTACAGGCATGAGGACTTACATGAACCACCTTCAAGGTCCAGAACCCAAGTCCTCAATTCAGTTAGATAAGCAAGGTGATGTTGATGTGGAATTATGAATAATGAAAATGGAAAATGTGGCTAAAGAAAGCCTAGTGCCAAACAACAAGTCAGTGTACTCTCAGTGTTCAAAATACACCAAACAGATATGTACTGTGGAGCCCTTCCCACAAGAATCAATGAACTGCAGAGTTGGATGTACCATCCCAGAGCCCTTCCTGTGCAAGTACTGCAGCTTCTGAGCCCTTTAATATGGCCACCTACTCCTGCAAGTTCACTGTATCACCCTGGAGCCCTTCCTGTGCAAATACTGCAGCTTATATGCCCTTCTATATGGCTTCCTAAAAAGATACAACAAGTAAATACTTGAAGGAACAAGAATGCATGGTGATGAATCTGATTGATAAGTCTGTGGGGCCCATAACCTTCGATGCAAAGGGGGGGTATACTGTACATTGGTACACTGTGAACATGAGCAAAAAGCATAGGGATTACTAAGCTACTGTACAAAACTACATAGCCTAGCACAAAATATATTGGTGACCCACAAGTGTCATCATGGTGAGATTATTACTGAATGGTCAAAATTTCAACATCAGTATCATGTATGTGAAGCAGAACTGCAATTGTACTCACAAGGTTCTGTTAAAAGTGTAGGGGATGAATGGCCAGACTGGGAATTGAACCCAGGGCTTCTGCATGTGTAGCAGGGGTGTTAACCATTACACCACCTGACCCTGGGAAACACTGCTAGCATTACTCAATCTAACAAGGTCTTGCTGAGCATCGTTTCATACAACATCAGAGTCCAGCAATATCCATATCTCAAATTGTGGGACATGAGGATAAGGCAGCAATGGCAATATACATCCAGCATCATCACTAACAATGATAATTACCAAACCTTTTGCATCTAGGACAATGGTTCATTGCCCAGTTTCTCTGGAGGAGTCACATGACTCAGCAGGGTGGAACAACCTTTTGTCCTTTGCTTTGCCCAGTATTAATAGCTATATTAGAGTAGTATATGTATATTCACTGGGAAAAGCCTTAGTACCAAATTTTTTAAGATCCTCAGTAGAGGCTTATTTTATATCAAATCCACCAATCACTCATCAGATCCTTAACCAAGTAAAAGAAGTCAGATGTGATTGGCAGGTTTAGAATCCAATGCACTTTTGGATCCTTAAACCAAGTTAAAATCGGTTAAGGATCTAACATGTGATTGCAGGGTTTAAAATTCAGGAAACTTTTGGATCCTCACACCGGGAAAAGCCTTAGCTCTAAAGATTTTTAGGATCCTCAGTAGAGGCTTATTTTATATAAACTCCGTCAATCACTCATCGGATCCTTAACCGAGTTAAAGTCGATTAAGGATCCAACATATGGTTGGCGGCTTTAGAATCCAACGAACTTTTGGATCCTTAAATATCCATAACCGAGTTAAAATCGGTTAAGGATCTAACAATGTGATTGCAGGTATTTTTTCAATGGATGGTTGGAGTTTATTTAAAATAAGGTTCTACTAAGGATCCTAAATTTTTTTGGAGAGGGGGATTAGGTGTATGATTGGTGATCTCCTTCGCTTACGTTCTCTGAGATCTTCCGAACTCTGCCGATCACAGCATTCGGAGTTATATTTTTAGCATCAGATAATGCCAAACCTACGCAGGAAAAATTTTGTTGTCATGGAATTTCCTCGGGTTTTTTTGGGGTTTTTCTTTAAATTCTTCTCTGGTCACGTTCGAAATTTCGATGACCGTTGCCATTGCACAGCGTATTGTGTTTTCGGTATTGTTCTGCCGCAAGTAGAATGGTTTCATTCGCCCTTGATGAACCATCGCATTATAATTAGTCGTTGCGCAATTCTAGATAAAAGACTGGGGTTCGACAATACTCGGGGGTCATTTCGATTCAACTTCACAATGCGAGTCATTATTGCGGTTCTTTGTCTCTGTACCGCCTCTGCTACCGCTGGCACGGTCCTCTGGGACGGTTTCTTCAATGCATCAAGCAAAATATCAGATTTCGATGCCTGTGAGTATATCTCAAGGTGCTCCAACACTGGTGGTTAATTTTTCGAGCAGGGTCATTCAGCAATAAAACCGGAAAATGGCAATGGTACATCCATGGATCCGAGCCAACAGCCACTTACCTCAACCTTTCGTTCTGTTACAAGAACCCCGCTGACACCACCTCCGCACAAGGAATTAGGACTACCATCGTAATTATTATGTTATGGTAATTCTAAGACAGCTTCTTCGACTTCTTGTATAGGATGGCACCTCATTCTGGCACAACCAAACCATGCAACGAACAGAGATTATACCTCAAACCAGTGTCAACCTCGGCACCGGCCATTTGTACTACCACTTTTCCCTCATGACCAGCACAATAAATGCGCCAGACCCAGGATTCGAGCATCAGATCGCTTTGTGAGTCTTCACCGTTCATTTGAAGTCAATTTCACTGTCTCAAAGCACATGATAGCTTTGAAAACCATTTTACTGAGCTTAAGTTTGGTCTTGTCTCTGGCGATGCGGACCCACTCTTGCGCTGGGACGTAAGCGGTGTCAGTCAATGGAGCACTACATTGAAAGCGAGTAACTGGTACAACTTGTAAGTCCCAAATACCCCTGCTAACAATTTGACCATATATATACACCCGACAGCGCGTACGATATCGACTTTAGCACCGGGACAGTCGGCTTGTGGTCCTCCAACGGCTCAGAGCCTCTCACTCAAATAGTCACACCAATGTCTGCCACCACATTCACTGATTCTGCTGACTGGTACGTAACCCAACACATTCTTTTTTTTCTTCGTGTCCCGTCATCAGTCGTGCTATACCTTTGGTAATTAGGGTAACTGACGCTCCCCTCTCCACAGGCACATCGGTGTCCTCCGTTTGCCAAAGGACGGCACCATCCCTGCCACTCCTGAAGATTGGTACTGGTCAGGCATCTACGTTGAACAAGCACCGATCACCACCTCTATCGCAGGCCCCAGCTCCGATGTTACAAGGTATGGTAGTAAAAGAAGGAGGTCTATCCGCAGTGCCAGACCGGATGTTGGAGGGTACAGTGGGTAAGGATGGAGGTAGCTGATTTGCTGTTGCTTTGGAAGGTGTAATGCCGATTTGTGGTATTCACGCTTGTTTGAGTAAAGCAATTGTTTCACTAGCTAGCTATATACATAGTCTTTTTTCTTGTCATCTGTTCCACTATCAAGTATATGTTTCACTTGGGTTCCGTCCTTTATATGCAAGCTTTTTTCAGAGCGTGTTTCGTGTCTCATAGTTCCTGTGGGGGGGCTATAATGATCGGATGGATACCAACTAGCTTTGCATGATAAAGAAGTGGTGCTATGAAATCAAGACAGTACTGATATTAGTGGCTTTCATGAAGTCTAGCATTGAGACGTGACTTTGTAAACTCTTCTCGGAGTTGTCCATCACCAGCCCAAATTGAGAAACAGGTTCAGAGCCAAACTCGGTATAAGTATTGTCTAATAGCGGCTGTTGTGGACGCTTTAAAAATAGGAGGATAGATATAAAGATGGATAATGCAAAGTAGATTTTAAGGTTCGGTAGTTCAGTTGGTGGAACGTCTGCTTAACATTTCGGTGCGCAGAAGGTCGTCGGTTCAAGTCCGGCCCGGATCAAGTTTTTGCGACATTTTCTATTACAATTGCTCACTGTTAGAATCATGTATTTGTACCAAAACGGAAAAATGCCGTGTCAAATATTGAATGAACTAGTCAAAATCAATATGAGGAGACGTTCCCACATGATTTACAGGATATTCATCCGTATCTAGTCCTAAAACTTTGCGGGTAGGTGGCTTTCATCAGCTTTATTCCAGAATCATGTTTGATAAGATAGCCTCCTAACTTTAAGAGCGGTCCCGTGTTTTTATGCCAGCCGTGTGTGCTTCGTTGGCCAGAGAGCAGGCTATCAGAAATTGGAACAGAGTCGCTGAAAATATAACCCTAACAGACAGACAAGGCAGACACTCACGTGCTGTAGCCACCCCCTTACAACAAGCTTTCAAAGCCCCCAGGTTGCTAAACCCAGTGAGTGACATTCTGTGAATTACACGGCAACGATCTCAAGGGAAATTCGAGGGAAAACACAGCCAAAAGTAGATGTTGAACGGGATTGTATCGGCGTGGAGAGCTATTAAAACTCATGAGATATAAGACGTGCTTATTTGGGAAGCAGTCGTTGAGTGTATCCTTCCCGTTCCACTGTCCTTATGACTGCTGATCCTCCCTGATTTCATAGTAACTCTTACTATATTCATCAACGCCTGCCATAGGAGAAAAGGTTCAATTGGACAGGTAGCGCTCTTTAATAATCCGCGAGTGTGATGCTAACTGAAGGATGATTTCGCACTGTAGATCAGTGCATAATGCGCTTGAAGTGAACTTCAGTGGATTTTTTACTGCCATCAGCTTAACTATTGCGCTGTTCTCAGTACATTCGTGGCATGACCGAGGAAGGGTGACTTGGATAAATATCATTTGGAATTCTATTCTAAACATCCCCCAAAAACTATTCATAATCATTTCCGAGTAGGGACAAATATATATCTATTCTCTTCTAAAGTTTTACAATCAGCCAAGTATCTTCAGCTAATGGTATCCGCATGGCGCACTTTGTGGAAAGACTGCTGTCTAATTCAGCTTTACATTGGCATCAATGCAGACGTTGATAGGACCAAGCTGTATTCCTCGAGAACATATATGAAAGTTTTACAATGGGTTCATGTAATCGGTATGTCGGGGCAAGTGGTCCAAATTTCATCCGAATGACAATTTTAACGCCAGTTACTTCCTAAGTTCCCTAGGAACATATTTCAAGCCATTTGGCTTAATACCTTTACTATTTTTTCAGATTTTTGTTTATCGTCAACCACTACCTTGTTATAATACCACTTCTGAGGACGAAGATTATAAATCTTTAAGTATCCGATTCAACATTTGTACAAATTTTTAGCTACTGTATTTTTATTGACTTTTTTGTGTACATGTATATAATTCTGGCAGAGTTTGCAGTCCAGATTCTTGATCACTTCCTATCATGTCGATGCTAACCGCCTTGTAGGAGCATTTCATTCCTTTTTCAATAAAATGTCTAGAATATCTTGGAACGCTTGGGCATAGATTTGCAATAACCGCATAAAAAGAGAAACGGGCCGTGCGACGGTGTTATGGGAAAGGTCTGTTTTTAAGCACATGTCAAAGTGTTGATGGCTGGCGTAGTGAAGCAGCCTGTACCGCTGATTACGCCCCCCGTATGGCTACAGGAGAGAAAACTCAACGTCGCCACGAGTCTGGGAGAGAGATGCTAACTCCAATGCAACTTCTACGTTCCTTATTCTCATCCTGGGACGCCTGATGCAAACGCAGGTCAATAGGCCATCGCCATCTTTCGCAATGGGATTAACTGGAAGCATGCGTTTGAAAAGAAGTTGAACTAAGAGAATGGCGCCATGAGTGTGTAAAAAGGGGTCGATCCAACCCTGATAATCCTCAGTAGCACTTGGCGCAAATTTCAAGTCTTTTAATGCGGGTGCTTGAATGGATTCCAGGAAGCATTCTGGGTCGTCAGGGTTTACCGAAGCATAGCAGAAGAATGAGATCTAGTAAAGCGGGATAACACATAAGAACCGGCAAAATGTCTGTAATGTTTCCAGGCCGACTCCATCCCGAATATTGAGTGAGGTTAAGGCTGTGTGCCTCCCAAGTGCCAAAGGCAATACATGGGGAATAAAGCAATACAGACCACTGATACCAATGGAGGACAAACACGGTGAATTAATTTGACCCGTTCGTATCTGATAGTCCTGTGCAACCTCTATAAAAACAGACCGCAACCAGCATGATTCAAGCATCGGAGCATGTATGGGGGTGGCAAAGGGGAAAAGGATGTCAAACTCTTCATTGTCAGATCATGTACAATCAGATGGCAAACATGGAAAAATGACAATGAATTGCTCCCAGAAGAATGTTGATGAGGTCGTTAGGCCACCTGTGGGTTGCTTTTACAAAGATGGTAACAGGGCATGCACCAGACCATGATAGCCAGTCTTTCACGTTCCTAGCATTAAGAAGGAGGGTGCGATTGAATACCATGGTTGTCCAAACCCACGGTGTATTTTGCCCAACAGCTCACCAATGCTTGCAGACCAAAAGCAGCCCATCTCACGAACCATGTTTGTTTGTCGCTGGTTAAGAGATGACTCATCTAAGCCCAGGATGCATTTTGCCAGAATGTTCCCTAGAAGCTCGTTTGGTAGGCTTTCTATCATCTTCTGTCATGTCGAGACAACAAAGAGTGAGCTTGCATGAGCAGTAATGCGCCCCTGTGACTCCTCAAGACCTATAGGAAATCAAGGTATGTGAGCGAAACAGTGAAGCCCATGTCACGAGAAGTACCTGATTCGCCGTGATATTGGGCTTTCGACCTCGGGTCATCCGATTCTTTTTCTGTTCCGCCAATCCTCATAGTCTGCCTGAAATCTAAAAGTAACAATTTCTCTTATCATGAAGGCAAACCACAATGTAGATCACAGATCTCACCTTGCACAGTGTGGTCGGTCAACCGATCATCGCTCTGATCGATGACTTAAGGATCCCCCTGGGAGATGTTATCGACATTATGAGGTGAAGACATCAATGATAGGTGCAACAACCAGGATGGAAGGAAGGAAAGTGCGGAGATAGTCTGACTTGTGGTTATTCTTACGTAAAAGGTTCAGACTGGGCCACCTTCGTTTGCTCACTCGGAAATTTTAGCACAGCGCTCGCCATCCCTCGATGTCGTCCTATCCTCTTAGCAATATTGATTGTTGGCCGGTTTTATATCTCGAGTTCAGTGTATGAATGAAAAGGGAGTCAGGTCAAATTCTGTTGTCCTGATTTTATGGAGCTGTTTGTTCATAAGGTTTGAAACAAAGCACATCCTCGAATCGCACACTTACCTATTCAGGGTTATTATAATACTCGTGTTTCATTTTCACTCAAAGGGTCGGTTGCGGGAGGGCATTCGAGTCAATTCAATTGAGGATTAGAAGAGACAAGAGTGTCTCACTCAACAAAACCACAGGAGTGACGCTCCTGCAACCAGTTATAGCTCTTAAGGGATGCATCAAAAAAGACCAAAATACTGTTATTATCAGCAATGCCAACAGGAAGTAACAAGAACAAAAGCGCACCAGATGGAGTGCCGAGTAGAATCCTTCTCAAAGTTGACGAACACCTCAGGTTCTTAAATCTCAGGGACACACCTGCACAAGGTAAGTCTCAATCTGTTTGTACGATTGGCATCAACACCATCCTGACTGCCTTCTTTGAAGGGATCATAGCATCAATGTCGCACCAGTGCAATATACCAGGATGATATCCCTATCTGGAATCAGGGACATCCCGGAAACAATTGAAAAGCCCTGCCTAAAGTAGAGGCATTCTGGCGAGCATAAGAAGCGAATCGAGGTAAGTCCAAGTAAATAACATTCAGAATAGCACTTGAACTGTGTTTCTTATTTCTAGCGAATGATTTTCAATGGTGACGCCCGATAATTCTGGCACTGGTAGAGAGCCTTCCTTGTTATGATACTATGACCCATCGAAGTAGGAATGAAGATAGACAGTCTACCACAACGACACTTAGCGAAGGGTTACATCCAGAGAAATGCGACATAGCTCACTCGTGTAAGTAGATAGATAGACAATTGAACTCCAGACATAGTGAGTTGGTCAAGGACTATTGGTGTATGTGAAGATTCTTTGCCATATACCTTGTCTGCTGTCAAGTATGCCTATTCCATCCAAGAGGGACAAGTTACCTCCAAATCTGCAGAAAAAAAAAAGAAATCCGTGGACACAATACTGTCTTTCGGCCTGCGTTCTGCTGTATACGGCCATTGTCGGTTCATGAAGGCATACGACATCCGCGTTGGCTGTGAAGAACAGGAAATATTTAGAGATCCCTTGCTTTTGGAGGCGGGCTAACACAGCACACGATACATTCTTCCAGGACCTTCAAAGACATCACCAGATTGAGTATTCAATTTAAAAAGCCAAATGAAGAGGTCACGAATTTTAAATATTCTGGTCCTGTAGGTATGGCAGTCGTGCTCAGCTGTCGACATCTCTCACATGGAAAAATGACAGAATTCTCCATGTTGGATGACCACGGTTGACAATTAAGTTCAATGCCATGTGGTGTCGCTTGATTGAGCCTACCTAACTCTTTTCAAGATCAAACATGATATAAGAATCTGCATGAATACGCGATGAATGCCACTGAGGCAGAGTACTTACCTTCTCAGACACGATGTGTTCTACCCGCCGACAGAATACTCTCACTTCCTAGGAAGAGGTCCACAAATATCCCATGCCCATCTTCGCATTATCAACATTCCTCCAATGCAGAATTTGGGGTTATCAAGATATCATGCCAGAAAACATGGAACCAATATCGTGAAAATTTGAGCTGGGTGACATATCGGAGTTCGAATCAACTACGCTTCCTATGTGAGTTCTAGTGGCATTTTAGGCTCATGTCCATTTCCGTGTCTCTCAGAACAACAAAGATATTTTCTAATAGGCTTTAACCAGTGTGAAGATATTTCTGGAAACCGTCCAGTCAGGGCACCCGCGCTTTCATGCCTCGGAACTTTATATCCTCGTGTAATGTATAATTACTTCATCTTTGTCGACTGTAATTCAATCCAATAATTCACTAGGTTTTTGTTTTTGTTTTAAATCTCCGTCCTCATTTTTAGATCTCCAAGAGAGGGCAAGAGCATGTGGCTTGAGTGGAGGAATTAGAGACTTACGACAACGTAGTGCCAGTTAGTGCTGATATACATTTATCAAAGCTAAAAGGAAATATCATGGTAGGTTCGTCACTATGGCTTATGCATGGCCGATAATAATAGTTTATAGTTTCAAACTAATTATTTATAAAGATATTGTCCCTATACTGTTTTCTCTAGGACTCCTGCAATCCATATAGTAAGATCCTTTAATATGCGATCGTCGACCTGATGCCCTAATCCTGGGTAAACATTCCAGTGGGTTTTATGAGCGGAGGTGCTATTTGTTCCCGACGAAGGCGTCTCTCGTGCACCATCTTCATATGCATAACCCCTCCCCTGCAACCACTTCACAACACCTACCGCATGATTAAGTGGAATAATCTTATCTGAATCACCGTGTCCCCAGAAAAGGGGAGGCGGAGGTAAGGCATGAGTTATCTCCCGTCGCTGATCAGACAAAAGTTCTGCCAGCATCCAACCCCCAATCACGCCAACGCCGCCGATTGTGCTTCCGATATTCGAACTTAAGAGCCCTGTCAATATAGCCATGGATCCTCCTTGACTGAATCCGACGAGTAATATCTTGGAAGCGGGGATGCCGGTGCTAATTTCGGATTGAATGATGGAGGAGAGGGACCCTATGGAGGCACCTACAAGCCCATCGTTGATGAATGTTGAATTGAAATTTTGGGAGAGTCGGAGAAAATCTATTTCTGAGGGCGATTGGGTAGGCAGAGAATGAACATCAAACCACCGTGGGTTGGAGATATTTTGTTCGCATGTTATCGGACCTATTTCGCTGGAGGGTAATATTGATACGTCATTTACCAGCTAATCATAGAAGACAGGAGTACTTACGCTTGAGGAAGTATCCATTTGACTTGAATGGTTTTGGAGGTGGTTTCCTTTAGTGCGAGTGCTACACTGTGTACCCAAGGGAGCCATGATTCAGCGGATTGACCTAGACCCTGTTATTTAGTGGTATGATAATATATATTTTTATAGTTAATTCATGCAAAGTGATATGTTCTTAATATACTCGCATGTAAAAAAATGATAGTTGCTGTTGGTACCGTGCCAGCAGGTGGCATTATCTCAAATGTGCGGGACAATGACATAAATGTGATAATGGAGCAATTGATACTCGAAATACGCAGGCAGCCTCCTCCATCTTTTATATTGATATATAGCACAATACAGTATGAGTCATGCCATATTTGAAATTCCTCCGCAGTTCGCTGACGGGATCCCTATAATAAATCAGATATGACCTACTAAGAATTACCGGCGCATGCGGCCTCTGGACAACCAGGTACAAAAAGACAAGAAACAATAATAAAACTTTGAACAAATGATATACGGAGCATTAGGCACTACCTGCCAAACCAAATTTAGCTTCAAATGATGACATTACTTAACAATCACGTGGACAACTTTTTCTTGTACCTTCACTCACCTCCCACCCCCCCAAGCTGGGAATGAATGACAAGTCCTAAATTGCAGAATTGTATCTAGTAATAATTTAGTCACGGTGGGTAGTGAACTTGTTATTCGGGGATCTAACTCGGGCGACGGACGTAGAGGGGGCTTTGCGTTTTGGCTGAGTGGATGCCATTGTGTAATGTACTTGGACCTGCGGACTCCGTATTTAAATTTAATCTAGGCACTGTAGGGAAATGTCAGTAAATCTTCCCTCTTTTTTTTTGGAAAACAATTGATTCGAACGGTAACGTGCAGTACAACTTAATGGCAGCCAGCTACAAGTGCCCTTAGAGATTAAAAATCACTTCGATGGTAAGATTCTACGCGACACCTGCCGTTTTACCTAAGTCCATCTAACTGCAAGAAGAGCCTATTCCGATCACTTTGGAACCGACGACCAAACACCTCTTCCCTAGACTCGTGACGCTTTCAACGAAATAAACACGCCGCATGGTGTTAACCGAATCCTAGATAAGTAATCTATCTCATTTTTTGCACACGGGGGAAGGGGGGGGGGCCTAAACAAGCAAACATACTTATTGATGTCTCCTATCGTAGCGCCGTTTCAATCACCTCCTCTCCCAAGATTGTCGAGTTAACGTCACGCATGGCAGCCTTAGGATTAGTGCGTGCGATTTGACCCTGGGTCGTGAAATGAGGACGAAGTTCCATTCAGGGACTCAATGTCGTCTTTGGAGAGTGCGTGGTATTCTCCAAGGAGGTACTCTTTGGTCTCTTTAATTATTGTTGAGTTTTTGACGGCTCCCTGTTGGAACATTTTGGTTAGTGTTGGTTTCCTGTTGAGGTCGCACGCCGTTTTACTGTGGACCTCACGGTAAGTGTGATATTGGAATATTGCGGTTACTCCATTTGTCCCGGACACCGATAATTTTTTTCGGTATTTCCCTATTCATCGTGCATCAATTTATGTATTAGGGTAGTAATGACTAGTTGTAACCCGTGAGAGAATCCGCATACTTTCAACCCTCCCGACAATCCAACTGTATTGTAGCTGTGTAATCATAATTATAATTGTTCACATGTCCTCATAATTTGATTCCATTGCTTCGCGAGTAAATGTGTTCCAGGCCGAAGCATCACGCTTGTTTCTTGCTGTTCTCCTTCCCATCAATGGGCGCTGGCTAATCTAGTCAAACGATCTAAAGGTGTTAGTAAATCACAAAGTTGCGCCCCCCTATGAGCAAAAAAACTTACTTTCCGTGCCAATTCTTTTCCAGATTCCGAGTACATTGATAGTTTTTCACTACCGGGGTGAATTGCTTTTTGTCCACCGTGTACTGGCGGAGCTGCCCCAATGGATGACACGTCTATATCTCTGAGACGGTTGTTTTGAAATGCATGGGTCTAGGGTTGATATCTAATGTTCAAAGTTGGTTTCTATCATCAGATTAAGCTAACACTGTTCTCACGTCTCGTTGAATCTACTACGTAAATCTGGCCATGTGTATGAGGTCAGGAGAAATAGCTCATTGTCTACACTCGCTTTGCAAAATGACCCTGATAGATGTTAGTATATACCTTTCAAACTCATAGAGTAGTCGCGTTAGCTCTCCCTGAACCTTTGTCACAGTAATTAGACATGTTCAAAGTGGCACCTGCCATTCGCAAGGAGATATCAAATTGTCTGGTCCAAGCGTTGGCTCTGGTTGGGGCAAAGAGGATTTTGGAGAAATTTCAGTGAATGTAGCCCAGAGCACCACAAGGAATTTACTGATAGTTTATAAGGGGGGTTTATGAATGTGTTCTTGCAGTAAGAACTACACCTTAGTTCCATGACTATAATATATACTTCTATGCAGAGAAATAAATTCAAAAGTAAGTGACAGTCCTTCTCATGGAGATGAGCTTTGAGAAATGAACTTGAAGTTGTCCTAACACAATGCTTAGCAATCACGGAATATCCTCTAAAATTCATGGAAGTTATAAAGTTTCTCTGAGAATGTTGAGATTTTTGAAATACATTGGAAATTATATATATTTTAAAGGATTGTCCGGGCACTTTCCAAATTGAACTATATAATTTTTTGGGGGAATTCTTAATGCCGAGGAAGCGTGGACCACTGAAGGACCACTCTTTGTCCTTTGTCAGCCGTGGACTAAAAATATTATATGTTTGATACATATTCCGGCTTTGAGAATGCTTTCAAAACTTCACATAACTTAATTTCGAAAGTGTCCTGAGAACTATTTAGAATATATAAGATTTGGCATGCATGCTCAAAAAATCGAATGTCAGACCAAATCAATGTAAACTTTATGTTGTCCGCAAATTTTAGAGGATACTCGAGATCAAGAATCTGAGCCCGTGGCATTGTGTAAATCTTACTTAGTTAGAAATAGAAATTTTTATGTCATACAGAAGTATTGAAGGTTATGTAATCTGATGATAGAGACCAACTTTGAGCATTAGAGATCAACCCTAGACCCATGTATTTCAAGTAATCTTGTGAGAGATCAACCCTAGACCCATATCTTTCACACAATCCTGTGTTAGAGATCAACCCTGGACCCACGTCTTATCATTCAAACACCATATTGGGCATAGCAATCGTCTCGGATGTAGCCACGTCATACATTGCGGCAGCTAGGTGGACAAATACTAATTGAAACTTGAACTTTCAGCCTGTGCCGGTCGCATTCGTAGCAGGCCTTCCAACTCCGCGACAAGATGCTGCTAAGGCACTTCGGCAAGACCCGTTACGCGAAAGTATCCATCTGTTCCTGCCCCCCAAAGCGGGTATATAAAGAATGGGGGATCAACTAAGACCTCTCATATCCCAAAGCCGTTTCATCTCACATTAACAGTATATCGTAAATTGTTTCATCACTCCCAATTGGCGCAACATGGTCAAAACAACATCTCTAGGTGGTACAGCATCTGGCATACAAGTAGCAGTAATCGGACATGGTTTAATGATGATGACGTCAGTGTATATTTCCCCATCGTATAACTGTGCCTAAATTCTACTAGATGGACTCCTAATCCGATATCTGACGAGCAGGCCTTTGAGTCTATTATAAAGGGAGTAGAAGCAGCGGGAGGAGCAAAGGTACTCCTTAACAGTGGTCAGTGTTATATTAACAGACTTACTATCTAATATGTCCTGAACTACACTTCCAAGCCGAGTTCTACGGACATAACTTTGGACCAGCCAACCTCGAGCTTCTCGCCCGCTTTTACAAGAAACACCCGGAATATGTCGACAAAACCGTTCTATGTGTCAAGGTTGGTCTCCTTGAAATATATTATATATTGGTACACCATTCATGATTGTCTAGGGTGCAGTAACTTCAGAAGGGTGTCGCTCGTCGTAAGCATCCAACTATTGTCATAATGATGCCTCTACATCTGCGTAAATTAGTTTGGAGGTACTTCGAGCTTCTATCGACAACATTAACGCCAAGCTTGAAGGCACGAAGCGTGTTGACATTTTCGAGAGCGCAAGGGTTGACCCGACCCGACCTATTGAAGAGGCGATCAAGAATATGAAAATCCTCATCGATGAGGGGAAATTCGGTCATATTGGCCTGAGTGAATGTTCCGCCGAGACCCTTCGGAGGGCTAATGCCGTTCACCCCATTGCTTCCGTCGAGATCGAGGTTTCTCCGTGGTCGTACGAGGACGAGACGAGGAAGGGTGTGTCTTATTACCTTGCCTTAATTCATCAGGTTTCTATCAGGTTTACTGATAATGTCTCGTAGTAATTGCAACATCAACTGAACTGAAGGTCGCCGTTTTGGCATACAGTCCTTTAGGTAAAGGATTCCTGACGGGTCAGATCAATAAACCAGAGGATATCTCCCCAGGCGACATGCGGCTTCACTTTGATAGATTTAAACCCGAGGTACGCTGGATATTTCTTTCCATTCTCTTTCCAGCTTGGCACTAATATCCAAATAGAACTTTGAACACAACCTCAAACTAGTCGTTGCTCTCAAGTCCATTGCAGAAAAACGTGGCGTAACGCCCGCTCAACTATGCCTTGCATGGGTTCGCTCTCTCAGTCCCCAGATCATACCGATCCCTGGATCTTCGTGCGTCAAATTTCCCTTTCCTTCCTATCCCATCGAGTGATTCTTTTCGTCTTACAGTAAAGCCACACGTACGCTGGAAAACATGGCAGCCTGCGATCTATCCCTCACGAAGCAGGAGTTGGCAGAGATAGATGAGATACTAAGCAAGGTTGCCGTCCAGGGGGCCAGATATACTGCGGATACTGAGAATCTTTGGGGTTAACTTGTCCATAGCATAACTGCATTTAGATCAAGTAGTGAGGTATTAATCAGAGAGCAAGATATCCATGTCAGGACAGATTCCATGCTACCAGTTTGGCCTGAGACAAGAGTGCGAAACACCTTCAAGACGAGGATAATGAGAGTTATATTGACATCATCAGACGATCAGGCGTATGATCGCTAACGTCACATGTCCTATCGCTTGATCTCCTTAATATTTCTACGATCTTTCATTTTCGCGATCTCGGGCAAATGCCAAAAGGATTAGTGGCACTTCAGCTGGATTGTACCCGAATATTACTTTTTTCGGTGACAGCCTCTTCCGCCTTGTTATGATCTGCAAGCCTGGGGGATCACAGTGCGATGACTCTCGGCACTTGGAGCGAATGCCACTAAGGACTGAGCGGGTAGAAGTAAACCGGTGATATAGCTAGGTTTCCAGATGAGGTCCTACTCTCATCTGGATGTAACTATATACTAAGCTACATGGTCTGTGCACTTGGTTTGGAACTAAGGGAACACTAAACTAAATATAGCTAATCACATGTGAACCAGACCGGAAAAATACATTCACAATACGAGGTATGATTTAATACTAATCGTAATCATCATACTCTAACACGCCTATCTTTTTTGCGGCTTCTAAGCTTGAGTGAATTCCATGGGGTTTTGATATCTGGCTTCCTTACTGAATTATATTCAGCTGTTTGCCGTGAACATTGTTATCCATCGTCCGGGCATTTGATGATCTGTGTTCCCGGTCATTTGCCTAAATCATCATTTTCAAGGAAATCCAAACACAGTGTGTCTTCGGCAAATTGGATATTGTGAAGTTATACAGATAAAAAATAAATGCTGCTTGTAATATTAACTAAGCTCGGATGTATCTTCAAGTCAGTGAAATGGTGATCAATTCCATGAATCTGAGACCATCCATATAAAATCTGGTCAATTATCAATTAACTCCAGTAAATTCCATCAAATACAGGAAATCCAATCAAATTCGAAAAAATTCTAATTAAATTCCAGTAAATTCAGTTAAACAACATTGTTAGACTGTTCTATGACCATTGACCATGCGCTGCTCAACAAACAACAGGTATGAAGTCACTGTTGCACCGGAATATCAATTAAGTCTATTTCAGGTGTATAATGCCTCACAAAAATATTCATTACTCCACAGTCGGTTCCCGTTAAAGTCGTCGAGAATAGGTTAAGTTGGAAGGTAGCGAAACCGTGGCTGGTGTGAAACTACAGTACCTCTTAGGGTGTTCAAGTCTCGATAGGATGACCTCACGAAACCTAGTTTGACGATTTTGTAGACATCTTGAGGTAAGAAATCAGCTTTCCAAGATATGCGCTGCAGATGGGAGACGGGGCCGAGGGGAAGGTTTGTACACACATGTGGCGTTGGTGCACGTCTCTGTCGTGAGAAGGGCTAGGGGCTGTCGACCGAGTGATAGGGGGCCTATCCAGACAATGAGGTCAGTAAAATTTCCTAGTGTTGTTCCATATGTTTTAAATATGCATAGTCTTACCCCCGTTTAGAACAACCACATGCTAGTATGCATATGGTAAGAAGTTACCACTGGAAGCCCTTTAACACGTTAATTGATTCGCCCATTGTATATAGCGTGGATATCTCGATTTTACATACAGTGGGAAGACGGCTTTACTAGCCCTCGTTGAAATGAAACGGACTCAGGTCCGGAGTAGTTCTGAATAACCGCCGCCCCAGACCAATATATCATAATTACAGAGTACGTACACAAACTCTCTGAATAGTTCCTTTGGGAAGCTCAGGAAATGTCCATTGATTGAAGGCCAAATTCCTTATTTATATTTCAATTAAGAATGAATACATGATTTAAACCACACTCTGAAAATGGATGTGCGCCAACGCATAACATTCATCTGTGGTATCGATGGAAGTTGAACAATGAAAAAAGGTGCATGTAACTATCATACTCAATGTTTTCTCCACTTTCAGGCAGATATTAAGTTAATCAAAGTTCAAGAAAGTACAGGAAAAGTCTAATATTATGTCGTGTGAAATCATCGTATGGTCGTTTCATTAAATTCCCATGGTTGTAGTTGGAAGGCTTAGTCGTGATAGATTAGCTCTAGTTGTGTAAGCCTGGCCACCTTACCACATATGCCACCACTCCCTTTGTTCGACTACTCAAGCATTCCTTGTGCCACCACTCAATTAACCTTGACCATTGTTCTCCCATTGACCATTGTTCTCCTTTTCCTGCCACATCTTCCTTGTCTTCAGACACCTTTTGTTACCACAATCTTATTGTTCCAAGCAGATATATAAGTATACATTCCACAGTGATAAGAAGGAATCTTTTCGACCATACAATCCTTTCCCACCCTTCCCTAGGGAGCCTCACATTCATCTTGTATCATACTGCTACTAAAATAAAGAAAACTTAGTCCTGTCCGTGTTGACCGAGTGAGGCTGATAACGACAGCCTTTCACTTTTTTTTTGACATCGACTGAGAAATATCTTCCCGCCGTGTCTCAGTTACCGTCCACAACTACACCATTACATACTCCCTCAGAGACGAGAAGGAGACACCAACTTGGACTACCTCCTATCCTCGTTGACCCCCTCACGAACACCAGTCTTACTATACAGTCCACCACACCAACCGAATCGGATTTCAAAGAAACCAACACAGATACAGATACCGAACACCTAACGGCATATTTATACCCCACAACCTACAACAGACAGTCAAAACCCCAACCAAACAAACGCAGAGTGCCACCATGTTCCTCCTTCAAACAGCCTGCTGAACACACCATTTCTAAGTCTTCAGCTATAATGGCAGAAATAGACGACATTGCATACTCAATATGGTTGGAACTCCCTCGTCCAGATGGCCCAAGCTCGTTTGGACGAGGTCTCATTCCATTTACGGAGGTTCAGGTTACGTTGGCAAGACAGTTGTTAAGCACGTCCCTCCACACGCAACATACCACTCAGCACTTCGAGTTACCTCAATAGCATCGCTCTTCAGAGCAGCAATTATAATCCCTTTCAACATTTGCCTCTCCACTTCAGCGCGTAATCGCACCGTCGCATCTGTCCCATTCCACTTCGGCGCATCGTCGCGTCGGCCCACTTCGGCGTGTCACCGCGTTTGTCCTCTTTGCCCGATCGCCGCGACTGTCTATACCTCGTTACATCTCTTCACTGCACCGTGTCTGTCCACTTTTCGGCATACTAGTCATGTATGCCATCACATCTGCCATCCTATGTCAATGTTTCGGCGGGTCCGCAATACTGCGACACACCTGTCTGTCAACACCTTGACACTCCAACCGTGACAATCCCAATTGTCTGTGCTCAACTCTGAGATGTGTCTGTCCACACTTCGTCACACACATTGAGTCTGCCGCCACATGCGCAACCCCTTCACTGTCGCTTGCCCTAGCTCTCCACCGCAAAGTGCTGTACCCAGCGTGAGATCAGATTCCTGGCAACATCTTACTCTCGACTTCAGTGTGGAATTGCGTCCGTTTCATTGCCTCAACACAGCCCATTGCTGCACATCCTCAGCACTTCACCACACTCATCACGTCTGTCCACCCTCAGTGCACTTGCGCGTCTGACATCACATCCGCCACCCTTCGGCATATCTTCCAACATCCACCATACAATCTACATGCGCCGCAGGTTTCCCAGGCTACTTCCATTTTAGGCATACTATCATACATTCAATGATGTCATCGTGCTACCGTCGCCGTTATGCGTCCACTCGACGCGCTCACTGGCATAAATACGGAGGTAGTGCTTGTTGGGAAACACATATTATAGAAATGTGCTCATGTTCTGCGATCAACCCTAACCCATCTTGAACAACGTGGCCTGGACACTTGCGCTATTATGGGTCGCGAAAAGGTCCAACGTGATGTACCGGTATATTAAGTTCAGATGTCAAAGCAACACCTTTGCACCACCCTGCATTTTATTGGTCGGCAGCACCACTGCCACAGCCAAATAGTGCAGCATTACAGCATTTATCAGCGACATACCCAGCATCTCAACAAGGACGGTTTCCCTCTAGACCATGGACCACGTATCCTCACAGTCTTCAGCCACCTTGTCAGCATCTCCAAACTACTGCCTCATATTTTCAAGGCATGGTACACCATCCGAGACAGTATTACCATTTTCGCGACCACTACCACCACCGTTACCGCTACCACCACCGTTACTGCTACCACCACCGTTACTGCTACCACCACCGTTACTGCTACCACCACCGTTACTGCTACCACCACTGTTACCGCTACCACCACCGTTACCGCTACCGCTACCGTTACCGCTACCACCACCGTTACCGCACCACTGCATCCGTAAGTGCCAACAGCGACCACAACTACCGTTACCGTTACCGCACCACTACATCCGTAAGTGCCAACAGCGACCACAATAACCACTACCACTGCCAACAGCGACCACAATAACCACTACCACTGCCAACAGCGACCACAATAACCACTACCACTGCCGCTCACTACCGCACCACTACACCACTATGCCTCGGTCACCATCTACACCGACGCCACTGCTCACTCGATCGGAAACAAGAAGGAGACCTCAGCTTGAACTACCTCCTCTCCTTGTCAATCCCTTCACGGACGCCACAACCACATTGGCCAACCCGACTGCATCGAAGCCCTCAGAACCTGAAACTGAAGCTGACACTGAATACACAACCTTTTAAATGTACACTACACCCTTCAAGGCCTCACCGACAAAACAAGCCAAGAACAAAACCGAACCAAGCCAACCTATAGCTGAGGTCAAGGTCGGCAAACTGAAAGGGTGTCCAATGCTTACCACTGGACGATACACACCAGTAGTCCATCAAGTTGGTCTATAGCCTGTCGTCGATATATGAATTTCGGTGAAAAGAAACCCGACGAAATCGACCAACCATCCCATCCGAGTCGAACACGCTCCATTGCCAACCAGGCGGTCCAGAAGCATCAACACTCCCAACGTCAAATAGGAGACCATTTATATCGACCTCATGAATAATGATATTCCCCCTGCTCTGGATTATGCTTTTGCCATACTGGACGCCGAAAGAGGCTCATTGTCCCTCATCCCGTCAGACGGTTCCTACAGCGTCTTGTCTGATCAAACCTCTAACTCCTCCACATCAACGCCACACATGCCTTCTTCGCCCACCGGCTCAAGCGTGTCTGTTGGACATCAATACTCCTGCGCGTTTTACCCAAGAACGTGTGAAGACACTTAATAGCTGCCGCCAAGTTACCCTTGATCCAAACGAACTTTCCCGCACCCTCACACACGCTAAATTCAACGGTAACCCCGAAACTGCCCTTGCCATTGTTAGGCCACCGCTGCGATTATTTCGTTTCCCATATCTGTCCCAGTACAACAAGTGTCAACACTCTTGATTCGGGTTTAGCTGCTCTTCTTGCATGCCACCCATCGCCCATCAGGACACTCTGTCCGTTGAAACAATTCCGCCCAATGCCGGCCCGCAGGGCATCGAAACCGCCTTCTCAGATGCATTCACGCTTCGGTATTTGATCTGTTCGACTTCCAGTGCCAGCGTTACCGGATGTATTCCTCTGTCCTTCAGCAGCCAGGAAGGCCTGCATTAATCCTGTATCTCTTCCCACTTGACATGCCTTCCGGCCCGTGGCGAGCCCACATCCGAACTGGTCTTGTAATACGATATTACGCCTGGATACTCGTGACCATTTCTGGCCTCTTACAAACCCACCAATCTGAACCAATTAGTGGACTCGCGTAAAAGTAGGTATATATCACACAACTGGCTTACAACACCCCCCCGCTCCCCTGATATCCGCTCAAGACTACCCACATCCTTCTCACTATTCTACACTGCGAACCCGCAAGTTCAACGATGCACACTATATATCCCATCCTCCACGGCCTTCGTGTTCGTTCCTCTATACAACATACATATAACGACATCATGTCCACTTCTGTTCTGATCCCACCACCGACTTCCAGCACGGGAGCATCCTCAGCCCTTCTCTCTATTAAGGACCGTAGAAATGATTACCCCGCAGGGTACTTGACGACACCGATGCCCTGAATGTCTGGTGAAATGAAAATGGCATTGACCTTGGCCCTTACAAATTTTTCAGAGGGGGGAGGGGTGTAAGCCTGGCCACCTTACCACATATGCCACCACTCCCTTTGTTCGACTACTCAAGCATTCCTTGTGCCACCACTCAATTAACCTTGACCATTGTTCTCCCATTGACCATTGTTCTCCCATTGACCATTGTTCTCCCATTGACCATTGTTCTCCCATTGACCATTGTTCTCCCATTGACCATTGTTCTCCCATTGACCATTGTTCTCCCATTGACCATTGTTCTCCCATTGACCATTGTTCTCCTTTTCCTGCCACATCTTCCTTGTCTTCAGACACCTTTTGTTACCACAATCTTATTGTTCCAAGCAGATATATAAGTATACATTCCACAGTGATAAGAAGGAATCTTTTCGACCATACAATCCTTTCCCACCCTTCCCTAGGGAGCCTCACATTCATCTTGTATCATACTGCTACTAAAATAAAGAAAACTTAGTCCTGTCCGTGTTGACCGAGTGAGGCTGATAACGACAGCCTTTCAAGTTGTGGCCGAATCGCTTGCACATAAGTTAGACCCGGGTTCGAATTATAGTAGGAGTATTCTTTTGTCAACCTACAACTTGATTAGGTTAGCACCAACATTTAAAGCTTGCGCAAGACTCACATACCCAAAGCTTCATCATGATTACACCTAACCAAGCAAGCTCCTTGGTGATCCATCGATGATTTGGGAATGCCCATACCCTTTATGTGGACTGCCTAAACTACCTAGATCTGTGGTAAGCTTTTATATTGGCTAGTAATAGGGATCTCAAAAAAGTAGTGTGTCTAGCCAAGTCTACATAGTTGAGCTAGTGAGCTCTTGTAGAAGGCTCAAGACAATATATATATGGCATACTTACTGATCTTCCCATTTTCCTGATGCTCCATCTTTAGATGTTACAATGAGATCAAATACATTTTGCACATTTTGAATTTCATGATTGTATTATTGTTGGAGTATGATATTACAGCTTTATGATATAATATAATGTTCCCTGAAGTTTCTCGATATTTTTAGTATTTTTCCCAACACTGCAGGTGCAGTAGTTAGTATCTAGTTAGGCAAATATGCAATGTCCCAGGAGTCTGGGTCCATAATGTCACAAAGCTACTTTGGAGCTTGCTTCTATCTCATTCCTCAGTGTTCTGGGTAATCTTCAGCTTCATATTCACCTGCTTTAAGAATTATCTCACATAGAGCCCTACTCTAATGGATAAAATGGAATTAACAAGAACAACAAGAAAACCTCTGCCAACAGTGTCATTACATGCAGCCCATCTCAAAAATATACAATATTTCAGGGTCTGGCAGCTAATGAACCAGTAGCCATCTTTATAATTGGTTTTAACAATGCATGTCTATGGATGAAAATGCCTGTCAAAATTGTTTACCGAGCAGCCACCTGTCAAGAAGCTCTAGGGCTTCCACAGGCTTATCATACGGCACCATATGCCCCGCACCCTCAATAGTGACAAATGACAGACCTCCGTACGACCGTGTCTTACCGACACGTTTTCCATCGATCTTCCAGTCACGAAGTTCCTGCTCGGCAAATTTCTCTTGCCCGGACCATTTCATTGCAAGGCTGAAACGTTCATTTCCAACCTATCACAGCCACCGATGCTTCAGCAATCTCACGGCAATGGTATGGTTAGTGTACATACCCAGTTACAGATCATATCATACGTCCCGATGTAAAGTAGAACCTTCACTTTACGCTCCAATAATTCAGCGACATAATATTGAGTCAACTCGCTGAATTCATCTAAATGGCTTGAAAACGCAGTGCCAACCGGATTGGAACAACTGGAAAAGTTTGCCGCAGAATTGTGTACACCAAGCATTTCTCTCGTTTCAAGGCGATTGAGGAATTTTGCGATGGTACTGTGGATGCGAAGAATCGTTAGCGTTGAAATGATACGGATGTCAAGTAGACCACGGACAGCGTGATGGGATAGCAAAGTGTCTCCGAAATATCTCCCTCACATTGCTTGGAGACGTCATAGACATTTTTCCCTTTAGAAACATCAGACAGTTTATTATATAAGATCAAGGGTGAACTCACCAGTTGCATAAAACGGTTGGTGCAGCTCTGTCTCACAGAAAGTGGAAGCGGCTTCACATCCCATTTGGTCGAAAATGTCTACACATGATTGTTTTAGGAAACGTTCACATCGGGGGATCTTTTTATATGTGAGAACTACTTTGGAAAAAAATGGAAAAAAAAAGTAGGTCATCTTCTTACCGCTTTTTTCATCCGAACACAGGTAGCAATATCCTGAAACGGTTCAACGCTCGCGTTCGTGCATTGAATGTCGTAGTATGAAGTTGGCATTCTTGAAGTTTGGTAAGGTGTTGAAATCTGACGTCCTAGCTACAGGCCTTACCTTGCAGCATCTGTCACTCCATTTCCTATAATTTACTTTAAAACGGAATCATCCGGTACCAAACACCTGAAGACTTGCCAATCATGATGGAGACCAAATTGACAGGCGCAAGGCCTGCCGCGACCGCCTTTTTGTTATCGTCTACGATGGCTGCTCCAAATGTTGGGATA
This sequence comes from Hysterangium stoloniferum, assembly GCA_015178975.1. Taxonomy (NCBI): domain Eukaryota; kingdom Fungi; phylum Basidiomycota; class Agaricomycetes; order Hysterangiales; family Hysterangiaceae; genus Hysterangium; species Hysterangium stoloniferum. The sequence continues at coordinate 157,521 of WHVD01000128.1, forward strand.
TAGCGGCCCTGATATACGAAGTCTCGGTATAAATGCCACAGCACTCATGTATAAATTTACTAACACCATAGGATTCCCCGGCTAAATGGAATGGGCGTCCTTGAAATTCTGTAAATTGGTCAAAGAAAAGCCTCATGAACGCAGCAATATCTTGAGCGGCATCTTCAGTGGTTTCCTACATGGGTGCTCCATGTATTACTACAATAGAAAATTTTAAAGTCAACGCATACGTACGATGGTCTCTCCATAGTCGGCATAGCTGAAGCCAACGCCTACAGGCTGGTCGATGAATATAATATTTGCCTTAGAATTCCATGCATAAGGGTTGTAGACGGTAGAATTTTCAGATTTGATGCGACAGGGACCTGGTATTAACAGAAAAGAGGGGCAATGAATACATATTTGTTGATTATTTCGATGATCAGAAGTTTCCACCTAATTCCATAAGGAGGCCAAGAGAAGATGAACATCCAGGACCGCCGTTAGTCCACAGAATCACATCGTCCTTCTTCGGATCATTCCTACTTTCGAAGAAGTAGAAAAACTAGGCAAATATTTCCCGTGTCAAATGGTTCTTCCAGGGAGACATCCACCTTACCAAATGCCTCGCTTGCACATCTAAATACCCTGTATAAGACCTAATATGATCAGATTAAGAGTCTTTAGCACACATTCATATGAACCGGGATCTGTTCACCTAACAGTCTCGTCACAAAACGTCCCACCGTTCTGCTTAATACGGACACTATAGGCTGGGTACGAGGGATGCACCAGCGTCGTAAACTCCGAAGCAGAGAGCGAGGCGATATCCTCAATGGGACCCGTCAACCCTGAGCCTGCCGTTCCACCGGATCCAAATGTGCTTTGTAACGGCACTTGGGCACCAACTTGAGTGGCAAGCAGTACCAAACTCAGAGTTATGAGTAACATGAGTTATCGGATAGTGCTCAAATGTCTTTCTTATCAAGCCAAAGTACCACGGTCATTTAAAAACAGACTGCCTTCGGCTTCTCGGCCCTCATTACTCAAAAAGTCAACTTTATAACTCAGTTCTGGCGGAGTTTAAACTGACCACCAACTGATCTCAGAAATGTATCACGCGTCACGCACCCCAAACGGTAATTTGGTACATTCTGGGCGTTTCCTAATATTGCCCTTCATTTTAGGACTGCCAAAAAAGCTTGATTGTGTAAAAGAACTCTTTTTTTGACCATTACAACATTCCAGTGGAAATTCCTCCACTCCGATACTGGATTTAACGAGAATTTACGCAGTGAATATAAGTGTAAACTGGTATTTATTTGTAAAAACTCTCACACTCAAGTCCATATAATGACTATCAAATTAGCAATAAATTGTGATATGAATTTTAACTAATATCGTGAATATTTCTGAGTAGGATGAATCATCATTACATTACTGTCATTTCTTATATTTTTACTGCCCAAATTCCCAAACATCACTCGAGCTATTTACATTACCTGCTATGTTGTCCCTGCGGAGTAAATTATTATTATAGCTGACTGACGACATATTCGGAGTATTGACATCTGTTACTTGTGTGTGGTTTGGACCCATATGTACCTACACGTCCTTACTTAAGCGTTATCTGTGTTGGCAATCTACCACCGCCGGTCATTTGAGTTTGAGTTTGAGTCTGAGTTTGGTCACTCCTGGTGACTTCTGTGTCTCTATTATCTATTCTAACATTCACAAGTAACCATTTTTATTTGTCCTGAGATGATTTCTGTTGGCAGACTTTCTTCTCAGGTGAAGGGGCGGTAAATTCTCTCACAGATTACAACTAATCATTGATCCCCTAATACATAAAATGATAATATAAATCCCAGAAGTATATCGTACGGTGCAGAGACTTGTTTAAAACGATTCGTGGTCATTGCGCATTGTAAAAGTGTTTCAGCGCACATGGCGTAGTCGTGAAGAGTCCATACATAATGAATCAAAGAAGGTTAATATACGGGAAATGTCGATGTTCTCGAGATTGGGGGCGGTGATCTGACAGAGGGACGAGTGGTCATAGTGGAAGTGTCGTCTAAATCCATAGAAAGCTTTTATCTCGGCCAGTAATAGGGATCTCGAAGAAGTAGTAGGTCTAGCCGAATCCAGTCGAGCTAGCGAGCTCTCCTAGATGACTCTGGACAATGTGTACGGCATACTTTGACCTTCCCATTTTCCTGATACTCCATCTTTACATATTACAATAATATCAAATATATTTTGCACAAGTTAATTTCACCACTGTATTATTTCACATTGCGCCGCGCCTTGCTCTAAATAGATAGAATGTAATTAAAAAGAACCAGAAGAAAACCTGTGTCGAGGTGTCATTACATTCAGTTCATCACCTTTATAATTGGTTTGAACAATGCATGTGTATGGATTAAACTGCCTGTCAAAATTGTTTACCGTGCAGCCACCTGTCAAGAAGCTCTAGGGCTTCCACAGGCTTATCATACGGCACCATATGCCCTGCACCTTCAATAGTAACAAATGACAAACCCCCGTACGACCGTGTCTTCCCGACACGTTTTCCATCTATCTTCCAGTCACGAAGTTCCTGTTCGACAAATTGCTCCTGCCCCGACCATTTCATTGCAAGGCTGAAACGTTCATTCCCAACCTATCACAGCTTCAGCAATCTCACGGCAATGGTATGGTTAGTGTACATACCCAGTTACAGATCATATCATACGTCCCGATGTAAAGTAGAACCTTCACTTTACGCTCCAATAATTCAGCGACATAATATTGAGTCAACTCGCTGAATTTATCCAGATGATTTGAAAACGCAGTACCGACTGCATTGGAACAGCTAGAAAAATTTGCCGCAGAATTGTGAACGCCGAGCATTTTTCTCGTTTCGAGGCGATTGAGGAATTTTGCGACGGTACTACGAGTGCGCAAAATCGTTAGCATTCAAACGAAACAGATTGCAAATAGACGACGGACAGCGTGATGGGATAGCAAAGTGTCTCCGAAATATCCCCCTCACATTCCTTAGAGACGTCATAGATATTTCTCCCTATAGGAACATCAGACAGGTAACAGCATTATACAGGATCAAGAGAGGAACTAACCAGTTGCAAAAAACGGTTCTTGCAACTCTGTCTGACAGAAACTCGAAGCGGCTTCACATCCCATCTGGTCGAAAATGTCGACGCATGATTGTTTTATGAAACGTTCACATCGGGGGATCTTTTTATATTGTGAGGACTACTTTGACAAAATAAAATAAAATAAAAAAGTAGGTCAACTTACCGCTTTTTTCATCCGAACACAGGTAGCAATATCTTGAAACGGCTCCACGCTCGCATTCGTGCATTGAATGTCGTAGTATGAAGTTGGCATTCTTGAAGTTTAGTAAGGTGTTGAAATCTGACGTCCTAGCTACAGGCCTTACCTTGCAGCATCTGTCACTCCATTTCCTATAATTTACTTTAAAACGGAATCATCCGGTACCAAACACCTGAAGACTTGCCAATCATGATAGATACCAAATTGACAGGCACAAGGCCTGCCGCGACCGCTTTTTTGTTGTCGTCGACGATAGCTGCTCCAAATAAAGGGATATAGCGGCCCTGATATACGAAGTCCCGGTATAAATGCCACAGCACTCATGTATAAATGTTTACTAACACCATAGGATTCTCCGGCCAAATGGAATGGGCGTCCTTGAAACTCTGTAAATTGATCAAAGAAAAGCCTCATGAACGCGGCAACATCTTGAGCGGCATCTTCAGTGGTTTCCTAGTCGCACATGGATCACGAATTACTTCAATAGACAATCTAAATTCAACGCAAACGTACGATGGTCTCTCCATAGTCGGCATAGCTGAAGCCAACGCCTACAGGCTGGTCGATGAATATAATATTTGCCTTAGAATTCCATGCATAAGGGTTGTAGACCGTAGAATTTTCGGATTCGATGCGACAGGGACCTGGTATTAACAGGAAAGAGAGGGATTGAATATGTGATTATTTCGATGATCAGAAGTTTCCACACCTAATTCCATAAGGAGGCCGAGAGAAGATGAACATCCAGGACCGCCGTTAGTCCACAAAATCACATCGTCCTTCTTCGGATCATTCCTACTTTCGAAGAAGTAGAAAAACTAGGCAAATATTTCCCGTGTCAAATGATTCCTCTAGGAAGACATCCACCTTACCAAATGCCTCGCTTGCACATCTAAATACCCTGTATAAGACCTAATATGATCAGATTAAGAGTCTTTAGCACACATTCATATGAACCGGGATCTGTTCACCTAACAGTCTCGTCACAAAACGTCCCACTGTTCTGCTTAATACGAACACTATAGGCTGGGTACAAGGGATGCACCAAAGTCGTAAACTCGGAAGAAGATAGCGAGGCGATATTCTCAATGGGACCCGTCAAGCCTGAGCCTGCCGTTCCACCGGTTCCGAATGTGCTTTGCAACTGGATTTGGGCACCAACTTGAGAGGCCAGCAGGACCCAACTCAGACTTATGAGCAGCATAGTTAGAGAGCTTAATGTCAAGCCAAAGTACCACGTTCATTTAAAATCAGACCGCTCTCGGCTTCTTGGCCGCCAGAGCTACCCGTTATTCAAAAGTAATCTTTGTCTCTGTTCATTTTTGGATGAGCGGATCCTCAGTGGAAGCGAATCCGGGGCCCGCAGGCTCATCACATCATTTCATCCAAATTACCAAAACCATAACAGACAAAAATCACCAGCAACCTCCTCTCTTTTATCAAAATCCTATATGGCTCCTCATGTGTTGCATCCACCAATATGCTTGGTTTTGAGATATTGCCAGAGCTGTATTAAGGGTTGTATTGGACGACATAAACATGCACATAGCGTCATTAACATTTCATCTTGATTTGAGGACATCAGGTTTACTACGTGGGAGTATTTACTCCTTGGAAAACTTCTTCAATGACAGCATGCTTCTCACCAATCGCATCAACAGCTGAATGTGATTTCTTCGCTCATTGTGCCCATCGTAAGGTACATTCACACTATTTTACCTTATAGCACATTCTTACATCCGCCCATGAAATTGTCCTACCAGTCTGATTCTGATGGAAGTGAGTCCAACTTACCTGCTCTTGGATTCTGCCAAGGTACTCATAGTGGTTACTCAGAAGCTAATAGCTGTATCTTCCAAGCCTGAATCTGTGTGTACCACAGTATGCAGCCTCGATACTATCTCCATTATTGTTTCTCTCCTTCTACATTGTGACATAATGTGTGGGTCGACCAATTACCAATCCATCAGTTGCTGGCTTGAGTCTTTAGATTTCACTGCGTATTGCTTCCTTTGTGTGATCACCACTCCTTCCACTCGTGTGTCGGTATATAATTAGAACTCCATAACAGTTTTGGAAAACATGGTTGCCCTGACAAAGGTCTTCCACTGTCAATTGGACACACCTCCTATTCGTTTCTTTTGGATAATCCGGACACATTCTCAACCAAACCAGGAGTAGCACAAAACCGTCGCCCTTTATTTAACTCACTTTGCAACCAGGGTTGTAGATGTTATGAAGCTATATGATTGAGCCGATGTAAGAACACATATAGTCACTATGTATTATAGCCGCGAGCTCAGCAGTTGTACCCTTTTATGTGTTGAATACATTTGGGGGCACTAGCCTTGGGTAGACTCACATCCGAATCATGAATGATACCTGTTTAAAATAAGATATCACTGAACGTCTGAAAAAGGCCTCCCCCATCACTATTTCGATGCATGCTTCGTTCAGGCTCATCATACCTTCTGTCCAGTGTTCAATCGACAAAGATCCATGATCTTAAAATTGAGTGCCTTCACACCACATGAGGCAATTTGTTAGGCGAATTCCTTAAAGTAATTCTCTTCCATTGAGACCTTGACAGCAAAGCTGCCATAGGTCCAGGAAATATAAGAGCGCATATAGTCACTTTTCACCATTGCTGTGAGTTCTGCATGTTGCATGTGTTCATGCCATACATGAGTTGAATACAGGTGTGGGCACCACCTGTGGCTAGACTGACATCCTATTCCTAAATGACAATCATTTCAAACAGAATGCAAACTTGAGGAATCTACATAATTTGACACAATTGAAAAGCAAAGATAGTCAGCGATAACAATTTCCTTGGTTCCCATGTCACTTACCAAGAATCACATGAAGGGAGCCATTGGAGAATAACAAGGAACAGTGAAATAATCACTGATCTATGAGAACATTTGTCTCATTCACACTAACCTTATCTCCAAAACCCATCTTCAATATGCAGGATCAGATCTTATAGCCCAAAACCTTGGAATAAACAAGGGCCCCATTGAAGATTGTGGTAAATTGAATAAATATAAAGATGCCATCCTTGGGGGGTTCATATTCATTTTTTGACATGGTACTGACTGTATTGGAAATTTTTCACCTTGCAAACCTTCTTCAATGATAACATGGTGCTGCTCTCCACTCATAAACTAGGGTGGTTTCTTCACTGATGGAGTCCTTGATACACTATGGTCACTATCCTTTCTCTTCCAGTATTATCTTTCATTTGTTCATGAAATTATCTCACCAGTCCATTTCTGACACAAATGACTGGCAGCTCATATTGACAGAGGATGTTGGCTATCAAAGAAATAATTGCAACTAATAGCTGGATCATCTGACACAGAATCTGCATGTACCACAGTTCTCAAACTCAATCCCCTCACCATTCTCATTTCTCTCCTGACACATTGTGGAAAAATGCACACCTCATCAATGAACTTCTTCAGCCTTGAGTGTCTTGGAATTGTAGCTTCCACCCCTTGTCCCTTCCTTTGCATGGTGACCACACCTTTCACTGGAATATTGAAAGGAAACCAGGAAGAGGACAATCCCTTTTCCCTTTTCCTTTTTCCTCACCTCTCTTTGAAGGCATTAATAGTTGCATAAATGCATGTCATGTGAGTCGGGTTGAGAGTCCATACAGTCACTTCTTATGCCCACTGCAACTCTGGAATGCATTCCTGACAAGAATTGGGTCAATGATACCTTTGGCTTTGTAGGACTTTGTGTGTTGTGACTAATAATTAAATATATTGTAGGAATATATCTATACCTCCCACAGGCAGTAAATAGTCCTGGACTGTTTTTGAACCAGTCTGAGACTGGTTTCGACAATTTCCTGTCGCTGAAAGGAATTGCTGTCATTTTCTGTCCGATACCAGCACACCGAAGTATAACTGTCTTCAAGAGTGATCCTAATGGTAGTCCAAAGAAACATCTTTGTCCGGTAGTCATTTCAAAGAGCTTTTGATGAATAATTCTGTTGTTCGCCTGCTGCACTTGAGGTTATCTCTGAGAGCCATGACATTGCGATGCATTTCCTTCGCAAGCGTCCTATATTCTGCCCATTTCTTGATGACAATAGCCCATTATCAGCTTAGAAGTTTGGGAAGGCTCAGAGTACCTGGTAAATTCCTTGACTGACGGATCAGCAAAGGTGAGAAAGTGAAGGATGGATTGGGGTGACAAATGCAGAGCTGCAATGAATGATCATCGTGTTGGACCTAAGGGACTGTTACAGCGACCGGCGTGCGTCTCAAAGGGCAAAGTGGATTGGGCAGCAACGAAGAGGACATAAATATGGCAGAAAAGTGGAATGTATGAGCATAGCCCAGCATGGTGAATTTTTCCATACCGGAAGAACTCCGCCTGCAATAGGTCAAGCTACGGGTGTGTCACAATGTTTGTTGAACCTTGTCATCATCGCTTTGAAGAGCAATGTCCACGTATGAATCGTGTGAGTCTGGGGCGAAACATTCCACTCAGACAGAGAGATAATAATCAGACTAGCTGTAAGTGGGTATTACCGGTCATGGGTTTTAGAATTTCTAAATACACACCCGGATGGAGTCATCACAATCAAGGCTTTGGCGAGGCCGAATGGATAATCACGTTGCTTACCATTAACGCGACTAAGCCATCATTTGCCCCGGGTTTCTCCTTGGTGAAAGTTTGTAAAATTAAACGTGAAGTGTGCAATTTCTCTACACAAAGTCTGAGCCTGACATCGCCACCTCAAAGGCAGCAACTAGTGGGTATCGCTCTGGACTGCATTTATATTATACATGGCAATGTCACTTCTGGATATCAGAAAAGGCATTTTGTTTTCAACTCTGACGCTCAAGAATGCTAGGCATACTATACTATGCGGTGACAATCGACTAAACTATTGTTAGATGCTATGTGAGCCTTCAGTGGAAGGCGGAAGAAAGTAGCAAGGTAACCTCGTTACACTGGAGCCTATAAGGTTCATCGGTGGTGAGGGAACCTTGTGTACGAAGGCAGGAATGAAATGCTGTGCATCCAGTGTAGGCACAGCCATCAGGCTGTACGAAGTAACTCTCCGAGTGATGGCGACATAAAAACGAGGCACCCCCGTGTAGTGTAAGTAAGACTGCTACCCCCCAATGTCTACTTCAAACGAGACGACACTGAGGAATCATGATTTGGCAACGGCTGAGTCGTACCTTGAAGGCGTTGAGGAACTACCCTTAGTTTCCCCACGCGCATTGAGCTCAACGCAACAGGACCAGATGCTTGAGATGTGGATGAGGAAAAGATTCCGGTTGAAGCTCAAAGAAAGATGGAGCTGTAACGAACCCGGACATCATTTATGTTATCTGTCGCCGGATGAAGAGCAGCACATACAACTGTCTGCAAATCATATAGAGGTTTGGGTTGAGGAGTTGGTGAGTAAAGTATGATGCTATTTCCATGTGATTTGTGTCACGTCCTGCACATTTCAGTGGCAAGGAGAAACGACCTACCATGACCCACCGACTGTTGTTAAGAAATCCGCCAACACGACACCCAACCTCAGTCCATATCGCAGTCATGCCAAGGACTGGGGAATGGACTCACGGAGTTTTGGGACATTGTCGAGTATTAAAATTAGCCCTGGGTATTACTGCGGAGTCGGTTTGGAAAGAGTTGGTATGAAAGTCCTGCACAGTGCTAAGACAGCTTTGCTGATGGTAAAGCTGACAATATACGGGGAAATCGTGAATCGATTGGATCAAGACGACGGGGCATTCAGCAAGTTTCTGCACAAGCGATCCACACTGCCAAGACTTGGGAGACTAGTTCAAGAGAGTGTTGATTTAATGAGGTAAAGATAACTCAGCGTCAATGTTGAATACACTCGAAATCAACGTCTTTGTAGACCCACATATCCACTTCAAATTCGGAGACGAGCGGCGATGCTTTTAGAGGAGTTCCCGCTGCCTCCAGTTCATACGCAGCGGAGTAGCAAAGGTCACACTACGCAGCTTATGCTATCTTTGGCTTCGGCCTTCACGTGGTGTCCCGGCGCTCATCCGTCCGATAGAGACGCCTCAACTAGGATTACGTCATCACTTTACAACGTTTTAGTCAAGTCACCGCTGCACACCAACTTGGATGAGGTTGCATCAACATTTATCATACAAATCGCGGGTTATCATGATCCCTCCCTCCACCAAGATGCATGGTTTCGAGATTTTGCTGGAGCTGTATTAAAGGTTATAGTGGACGACATAAACATGCACATAGCGTCATTGACAGATCATATTGATTTCGTCACATTGGACTTACTGTATTGGAGTATTCGGTCCTTGCGACCCTTCTTCGACGACAGCACGCTTCTCACCGACCACATCAATGAGCTGAATGTCGTTTATTCGCTCATTGGGTCCATCGTCCGGTAGGTTCACAATATTTTACCTATAGCACCGTCTTACATCCCAGTCTGATTATGACGCACCCGACTTCAGATTGGGATCTCCTGTGGTCTGGCAAAATAACAATCGAGTTGACTATGAAGCTGATAGCTGGATCTTCCGAGCCCGAATCCGCATGCACCACAGTACGCAGCCTCGACACCATCTCCATTCTCGTTTCTCTCCTTTCACATTGTGACGTAATGGGGGGTTCGATCAACCGGCAATACATCAGTTCCTCGCTTGAGCGTTTAGAGTCGACTGCACGTTCTTTCCTTTGCGTGGTCGCCACTCCTTCCACTCGTGTGTTGGTAGGGCTTAATTAGAACTCCATATCAGTATTGTATAATATGGTTGCCCTCAAAGGCTTTGCATCATCAAATGGACACGATTGCTAACCATTTCTCTTCCACAACGCCGACACATCTCCATCAAACCAGGTGGAGCCGAATAGCTTCGCCCTTTATTCAAGTCACTTTGCATTCGGGGTCGCAGATCTTATAAAGCTATATGATTTGGGCCTATGCAAGAACGCATATAACCACTTTGTATTATCGCCGCGAGCTCTGCAGTTGTACCCACACTGTAGCAAGAGAAGGGACTTCACATGCGGATGGGGACATGATGAGCGGACCCCAACAGTAACAGCAAATACAGGGAAAATGAATCTAAACTACGAGTTTTAGGGCAATAAAGAAGCAGGAAAGGGTGGGATGGCGGGAGGAAGAAAATTACTCAAGGGAAGGGACAAAGGCCGCGGGAGCTGACTCCATGATGGCGGAGCTTAAAAGGGAAAACATTCACTACAAAGAACACGGACTAATGAAATTAGTCCATTCCAGTTGCAAAAATCGTAGTATCAGTGTGGCATGCATAATATAACACCATATAGATCATATGTCCTATTATTATTGTCGTAGTAAGGGCTATCGCATGCTCACGAGTACAGGGCCCCGATCACAAGGTCTACTCAGCCCAAGGATAATTTTCGTTTGATCATGTCTTACAACTATTCTATGTTTCACTGACTGTAATCTTTCTTGGACTCACCGTCTCCTGCCCGTTCTTACTTGTGACATTTTTTTCATATAAGTCCAAAGCCCTACACCTCAGTCGATTCTCACTGGGGGTATGTACGTTACTCTGTTTTTATCCGTTACTATTCCAGCAGTGTTAATCTTTACTTTTTCGGTAGATATATTTCTTGTTATAGGTATCAATATCAGTCAATTCTCACTACGTGTCGACTGAGATATATTTCTTGTTATAATTATAACATTACTGGAAATATCTCCCTCTGATGCTAGATTTAATGAGAATTCACGTACTGGCAACAAATGCCTACTGGTACTTAGTTAACTTATTGCGTAGATTCACGCACTCAAGTCCATTTTAAATTGGATGAAAATTGAGTCATAAATTGTAACTAATATCGTGCATATTCCTGCGCAGGATGAGTAGACATTAAAATGCTGTCAGTTCATATATTTTTATCTGCCAAATTCCCACCATACATTACCTGCTATATTGTCCATGCAGAATAAATTATCATTCTAACTCACCGACATCATATTCGGAGTAATATCTCCTCCACCGGAGCACTCATCACAAGTGGCTGTTTTTATTTGCTCGAGTGGGCAAACGATAAAAAGGATGAAGAATGACTTCCCAATAGAACAGGAACTCATTCAACTCAATCCTTTCACCCTTAAGGATGTATACTTATTTATCATGATCATTATTCCATGTATATCTTATTAGAGCGAACCAGAAGCGAAACAATACATTTGTAAATTATCAAGTGTGCTCGCTCGATCTTACTAAGCTTTTGCATCCACCATCCTAATATCAGGTACTCGGGCATCCCTTTGGAGCGGTTGGAGTCATTGATGAAACATATTAACTGTTTTGGTACTTCCCTAGCATCTGATAGAAGTTTTGAGACAGAAAATAGAGATGTGGGCGAGTCAACCCACTAGTTTTCTCTGAGCACAGCATGTTTCGGCATGATACGACGCACATGAAACGGCCACTCTAACCCAAAAGCCGGCCGGAGAGGGATAGTAGGGACCCTTCCTCCTAATGCGGCGGATGCACCCATGGAAGGGGGCATGGCCAGTCCTAAGTTGCACTAGTGGGATCTGTATTGTTTGTTGGCCAACTTCCTGACGGGGCGATGGAACGGAGGACCAAGGAGGACCAAGCATAGAACGCGTACAGTGGGATCGTCTACCAACACACTTCCTCCTCGCATAAACAGCCCTCTCCAGAGAAACTCTCGTTTTGTGTCCTAATAAGGTACATGCCTCTTGACCCAATCTTCGTCAAATGTTGTCTAAGTCAGATGCCAGGCACAAGGTTCAAGGACATGTTCACATATGGCTTCCTCGTAGGGTGGGGCGCGAAGAAGCAGGTGGGGGCCGATCATGTAGGACACCAAGTTATGTTAGGCGGCGCCGAACAGCTGGCGGTAGATTCGATACCGTGGAAGTCGAACGGTGCGAAGGAAAGCCAGCGGCAATAAGTGCTACACTCATAAGTGTCATGGGTCGAAAACAAGGCGTGTCATTGGACATCAACTTATAATGGTCGCATTAGGAGCGAGTACTCATAGCGTTGCATAAGACCACGTAATGGCGACAACCACTCTTGAAGCGGTGAGAAATACGTGAACACACCAGAGTGAGAATGTAGTTGATCCTCACGTGGGTGTTCAGCAGTTCAGCAAGAGACTTTATGCCTAAAGCATCCAAGCGCGCATGTCGAACCTCGTTACTGTGAATGATCTCTGGATGCTGAAATGAGTGGCAGGAATGGCACCAGGGAATGGAATGGCCTGTGTCTTCGTTGGTGAGGCCGTGTGTACCGCCAAAGCAACCGATGTGATGGTTGGCGAGTATAATGGCCAGTCGCATCTACGATCCAATAGGAACCGCGTCATGGCGACAAAGTCTGTACATTAACGATGCATGCCCACAGGCCATCAGTCTCATCATTGTGATAAATGTTGTCGAGGGTGGATATCAGAAAGAACTTCCAGACTTGCAAGAGCAGGTCACCACAAGACTGACACAAAGGGGTAGCTGTCCGTTAGACAAACTAACGCGACTAGCTTCAATATCCGCTGTAAAAATATGCCTAAAACCGCCAGTAAGAGGGCCGGATGTGAATGGAAAAGGGTGAAAGGTGACGAACAAGTGAAGACGCGTTCCAACCGCCTGGGTAATCACGCGCAGATCGTGAATTTTACCCAGCTGACCTCATCCCTGACGCGCGAAATCGCTTCAACGTGGCCTAGTGGATCCTGTTATGGTCAATAACTTGGTCAACACAGACGGTGAGGACATCCGATCTCTATACGAATGTGGAGTTGGCCAATAACTTGGGCGCGATGGAAAGACGTTTGGCTGGCTGAGAGCCCTGTAACAGGGTGTGATGCTCACATTAGCCAAGAGCTCGAGGTGATCAAGGGAGGCTACTGACTTCAACACGGTCACCCACTCTAACATGTACCGGCCTCAAAGCCCATCTCATTACACCTGATTCAGTTACATGCAGGGACCATTGCTAGCAAATAACGCTCCTGGGGATGCGGATAGGTAGGCGAAGTTTTTGGTCTTCACATTAAATTGGCATGTGTTCTTCCTTAAAGTAGGTCAAGGAAAGAAAGACAATAATCACAGCAGAAGCTTGCTTCCGTCAGACGGTTACGTGTCGTGGGAATCCTATTTTCAAAGTTCATACAGTCATTGACTTTGTAAATTTGAAGGTACATAGACCTGTGAAAGAGATCCACATTCAGACAGTATCCTTGCAACTACACAGAAAATATGGTGAACTAGCTTATTACCTGTAGTGTGGCTCCATACTAATTGTGTGTGTTTATTTACTAATACTCCAGTTATGATCAACTTTGAGGCAAAATTTCCAGTAACACTAGCCACAACATGTCTGCTTACCTGCTTGAAGTTTATGAACTAGTATTAGTACTATTGGTTTCTATGTATCATCTGCGTCTTCTACGAATCAACAGCTGACTATTAAAACTTGTTAACCAAGCAGGTATTCTCTGTTGATAGCTACGCGTACTACCCCACGCGCCTATGCTAGCAAGGCTTTTAGTTAGAATTATCATCTGTTACGGAGATACAACTGAAAGCAGTAATGTACCACTCGGCCAGGTTATACCGAGGCTGAAAGGACTACCGCTACCACTAGAAAAGAAACTTGGCTGCAAACCAACCTTGTCGTGAGTAATCTTTACATTCTGTTTATGCATTCAAGGTAATTCTGACTGATGGAGGGATGTATTATTCGAGAAGGAAGTCGCTAGGAGGGCCCTCAGGCGCCGTCAGATGGGCTACTGCACCCTGCGAGCTTTTAACCCGTCACGCATCGCACTGGAACGAAATAGGTCCGTGTAGACCTCATTCATATTGAAATTGCTTTCGTATTAGTATATTCTTGTAGCCGTCGTACCCTTGCATCTGACGTTTCGTCTAGTCCCTTGATCAAACCTGTTTTGCGCCAGGTTGGGATACTCTCCTCACATGTTCAGGATTACGGGGATTTCAATCCGCTCTTACGTTCATATTTGAAGCTCTCTGGGGAGTATTTCGACATCATATCAGTCTGTCGAATACTCTACCTCACGAACAATTATCACAGTCAGCCTCGCCAGCTTGGACCCAATTCACTGGATCTCTTACAACTTTGTCTGGTTTTCATTAAATTCTATTTCACGTTTGGGTTTCGTCCTTCCATCCATTTGTCCTGGTTAATTTTTCCATCATTTAACCGCAGTTCCAATTTCCACGATCATCCGGCTGTCCGTCCTAGCGACATGTCGGAAATCTTTCATGGAGGGGCTACTGAAAGCCGTTGTCAACTGGGCTCACAGGCGGGTCACACAAGCATTAGGAAACGAGTTTTTAAGAACTTAGCGCGCGAACAAATATGAGACAATGGCCTCGAAATGACACAATATGTTTTATTTCAATTTAAATCTTTTTCTAAATGTACTACTAATGCCAGAATTATCAGGCGTCACCATTGGAAATCATTCACTAGAAATAGGCCAAAGAGTTCAAGTGCTATTCTGAATGTTATTTACTTAGATTTACCTCGATGCGTTTCTTATGCTCGCCAGGGTGCCCCTCATTCGAGATAGTAGTATCATCCTGGTGTATTGAACAGGTGTGACATTGATATTATGATCCCCTCAAAGAAGGCAGTCAGAGTCAGGATGGTGTTGATGCCAATCGTACAAACAGAATGAGACTTGTGCAGGTGTGTCCCTGAGATGTAAGAACCTGAGGTATTCGTCAACTTGAGAAGGATTCTACTCAGTACTCCATCTGGTGTGCTTTTTGTCCTTGTTGCCCCCCCGTTGGAATTGCTGATAATAACAGTTTTTTGATCTTTTTTGATGCATCCCTTAAGAGCTATAACGGGTTGCATGAACGTCACTCCTGCGGTTTTGTTGAGTGACACACGCTTGTCTCTTCTAATCCTCAATCAAATTGGTTCGAATCCCCTCCCGCAACCGACCCTTTGAGTAAAAATGAAACACGAGTATTATAATAACCCTGAATAGGTAAGTGCCAGTCAAGGATGTGCTTTGTTTCAAACCTTACGAACAAACAGCTCGGTAAAATCAGGATGACAGAATTTGACCTGACTCCCTTTCATTCATACACTGAACTCCAGATATAAAACGGCCAACAATCAATATTGCTAAGAGGATAGGACGACATTGAGGGATTGCGAGCGCTGTGCTGAAATTTCCGAGTGAGCAAACGAAGGTGGCCCAGTCTGAACCTTTTACGTAAGAACCGCCACAGGTCAGACTATCTCCGCGCTTTCCTTCCTGGTTGTTGCACCTATCATTGATGTCTTCACCTCATAATGTCGATAACATCTCCCAGCGGGATTCTCAAGTTGTCGATCATCGCATGAGCGGTAATGCACCCCTTTGACTTCTCAAGACCTATAAAAAATCACAGTATGTCAGCGAAACAGTGAAGCCCATATCACGAGAAGTACCTGATTCACCGCGATATTGCGCGTTCGACCTCGGGTCATCCGATTCTTCTTCTGCTCTGCCAATCCTCATAGTCGGCCTGAAATCTAAAAAGTAACAATTTCTCTTAGCATGAAGGCAAACCACAATGTAGATCACAGATCTCACTTTGCACAGCGTGGTCGGTCGGTCAACCAATCATCATCAATCTGATCAATAACTTGAGAATCCCGCTGGGAGATGTTATCGACACTTTTGAGGTGAAGACATTGATAATAGGTGCGACAACTAGGGTGGAAGGAAGGAAAGCGCAGAGATAGTCTGACCTGTGGCAGTTCTTATGTACTGGGCCACCTTCGTTTGCTCACTCGGAAATTTCAGCACAGCGCTCGCAATTCCTCAATGTCGTCCTATCCTCTTAGCAATATCGACTGTTGGCCGGTTTTATATCTGGAGTTCAGTGTATGAATGAAAAGGGAGTCAGGTCAAATTCTGTTGTCCTGATCTTACCGAGCTGTTTGTTCATAGGTTTGAAACAAAGCACATTCTCAAATGGCACACTTACCTATTCAGGGTTATTATAATACTCGTGTTTCATTTTCACTCAAAGGGTCGGTTGCAGGAGGGCATTCGAGCCAATTTGATTGAGGATTAGAAGAGACAAGCGTGTCTCACTCAACAAAACCACAGGAGTGATGCTCCTGCAACCCGTTATAGCTCTTAAGGGATGCATCAAAAAAGACCAAAATACTGTTATTATCAGCAATTCCAACGGGGAGTAATAAGAACAAAAAGCGCACCAGATTGAGTGCGGAGTAGAATCCTTCTCAAAGTTGACGAACACCTCAGGTTCTTAAATCTCAGGGACACATCTGCACGAGATAAGTCTCGATCTGTTCGTACGATTAGCATCAATGTCGCACCAGTGGAATATACCAGGATGATATCCCTATCTGGAAAGAGGGACACCCAAGAAACAATTGAAAAGCCCTGCCTAGAGTAGGGGCATCCTGGCGAGCATAAGAAGCGCATCGAGGTAAATCCAAGTAAATAACATTCAGAATAGCACTCAAACTGTTTGTCTTATTTCTAGCGAATGATTTTCAATGGTGACGCCCGATAATTCTGGCACTAGTAGAGACCCCTCCTTGTTACGATATTATGACCTATCGAAAGTTGGAATAAAGATAGACGATCTAACACGACAACACTTAGCGAATGGTTACATCTAGCAAAATGCGACTCAGCTCGCTCGTGTAAGTGGATAGACAATTGAGCTCCAGACATGGCGAGTTGGTGTTAAGGACTATCCGCGTATGTGCAGATTCTTTGCCACAACTTGCCTGCTCTTAATTACGCCATTTTCCCCTAATATTCCATCCAAGTGGAAACAAAAAAATTGCGTTGGAGTTAGCATCTCTCCCTCAGACTCGTGGCGACAGTGATTTTTTCTCCTGTAGCCATACGGGGAGGTAATCAGCGGTACAAACCGCTTCACTACACCAGCCATCACCACTTTGACACGTCCTTAAAACCAGAACCTTTCCCATAATACCATAGCATAGCCCGTTTCTCTTTTTATGCGGTTATTGCAAATCTATGCCCAATCGCTCCAAGACTAGACATTTTATTGACGAAGGAATGAAATGCTTGTTGAAATACGCGTATCTCTATCACGTACTCGGGTAGCAGAGGACCTTCGCATTCGTGCAGGGAGCTATATTCGCATGTAGCTACGTATATAAACCCTAAGAACAATAGAATGCTATATGGGGAAGACAATGGTAATGTGAAAAAAGGGGGAATCATGGAACAATAGGGGAAGAGAACAAAGGAACATGAGCTTGGATGATACTCGAAATCCAACAATGCTCCTACCAGAAGGTTAGCATGGACATGATAGTAAGTGATCAAGAATCCGGACCGCAAGCTCTGCCAGAATTATATACATGTACACAAAAAAATCAATGAAAATACAGTAGCTAAGAATTGGTACAAATGTTGAATCGGATACTTAAAGATTTATTATCTTTATCCTCAGAAAGTGGTATTATAACAAGGTGTTGGTTAACGACATGAAAAATCCCCAAAAATAGTGAACGCATTAAACCAAATGGTTTGAAATATGTTCCTAGGGAGCTTGGGGAGTAAATGGTGTTAAAATTGTCATTCAGATGAGATTTGAACCACTTGCCCCGACATACCGATGACATGAACCCATTGTAAAATAAAGTAATAACAAAAAATGTCACAAAAGGTTGATCTGGGCCGAACTTGAATTGACGACCTCCTGCGGACAGAAATGTTAAGCAGACGTTCCACCAACTGAACTACCGCGATTAGCAGAAATTCAAGAATAATTGTATCGAGCGCAGTAGAGACTTCAAACGTTTGGTTTTCTGACAAATGAGGAGGGTCAGGCACTCGAAGGCAGTCCGATCAGTGCATGACTGACCATGCGAAGCAATTGTGGAACTCGCTGCGTGCGGAGAATGAAGACCCAGAACGTTGGGGGAGTCGGAATGCGTTTGCGAGTGAATACTTCAGCAACAATATGTGCACTCTCGTCGTTGCACCAGGTAATCGATACATCGCATATGGTCAGATATTTTTCTTCATCTTTCATCTCAATCTCGCCTCACTCACTAAACACCATTTTTGTCTAATAGATTTATTCGCAAATTTGTTTATTTCTCCATGGTACACTGTTTTCATGATCTATGGACTTTTAAATATTGATACAAGCTATGGGGAACCTGAGCGGAATAGGACTTCTGAGCAAAATAAAATAACTTAGCCTCCTGGATGAAAATAGGGCAGAGCAGGAAATGGCGGGTATGCGGAGCTCAGATGGACACAGTAGGATGCAGAATATACCAGGAAAAAATATATACTATAGCGGAAATAATGATTAAATGACAATTTAAAACATCTACAGCATGCAACAGACCCACCTCAGACCACACCTGCTGGAGCCAGAAGCGCTCGGCATTTTGATTGATTTTGAATACAGAACGTGTCGGCAGAGACCAGCGGGTCTTCTGGAGAGCGGCCAAAATCTGGGAATATCTGGAGACAATCCGCTCTTCAGCTCTCAGCAGATTCCTACAGATAATCCCAGATTGTTCCCGAGCAGGTTTTCACGGGGACGTTCACCCTTGTTAGATTGAATTACCGTCGTCAAAGATGAAGTAATTATACGTTACACGAGGATATAAAGTTCCGAAGCATGAAAGCGCGGGTGCCCTGACTGGACGGTTGCCAGAAACATCTTTACACTGGTTAAAACCTACTGAAAATCACCTTTCATGTTGTTCTGAGAGACATGGAAATGACTATGAACCCAAAATGCCATTAGAACTCGCATTGGAAGCATAGCTGATTCGAACTCCGATATGTCTCACCAACTCGAAGTGGCATTGGTACCATGTTCTGGCTTGCTATCTTGATAGCCCCAAATTCTGCATTGGACGAATGTTGATAGCACGGAGATGGCTATAGGATATTTGTGGAACTCTTCCTAGGAATTGAGAGCGTTCTGTGGGTGGTGGGGGGAGAACACATCGTATCTGAGGAGGTAAGTACCTCAGTGACATTCATCGCGTATTCATGTAGATTCTCACATCACGTTTGATCTTGAAAAGAGTGAAGTAGGCTCAATCAAGCGACAGCACATGGCATTGAACTTAATTCTCAACCTTGGTCATCATGGAGAATTCTGTCAATTTTCCATGTAAGAGATTGTCTGACAACTGAGAACGACTGCCATACCTGCTTGACCAGAATATCCAAAAGTCGTGACCTCTTCATTTGCCTCTTTTCAATTTAATGCTCGATCTAGTGATGTCTTCGAAGGTCCTAGAAGAATGTATCGTGTGCCATGTTAGCCCGCCTCCAGAAGCAAGAGATCTCTAACCATTCCCTGTTCTTCACAGCCAACGTGCGTATACCATCATGAACCAACAATAACCATATACAGCAGAACGCGGGTCGATAGACAGTATTGTGTCCACGGATTTTCTTTTGCAGATTTATTCCCTCTTGGATGGAATATTAGAGGAGAACGGCGTAATTGAGACTAGGCAAGTCGTATGGCAAAGAATCTGCAAATACGCGGATAGCCCTGAACGCCAACTCGCCATGTCTGGAGCTCAATTGTCTATCCACTTACACGAGCGAGGTGAGTCGCATTTTGCTGGATGTAACCCTTCGCTAAGTGTTGTTGTGTTAGATCGTCTATCTTCATTCCTACTTTCGATGGATCATAGTGTCATAACAAGGAAGAATCTCTATCAGTACCAGTACCAGAATTATCGGGCGTCACCATTGAAAATCATTTGCTAGAAATAAGAAACACAGTTGGAGTTCTATTCTGAATGTTGTTTACTTGGACTTACCGCGATGCGCTTCTCATACTCGCCAGGACGCCTCTGCTTTGGGCAAGCTTTTTAACTGTTTCCGGGATGTCCCTCATTCCAGATAGGGATATCATCCTGGGATATTGAACTGGTGCAACATTGATGTTATGATCCTCTCAAAGAAGGTAGTCAGAATGGTGTTGATGCCAATCTTAAAAACAGATCAAGACTTACCTTGTGCAGGTGTGTCCCTGAGATTTAAGAACCTGAAATATTTGTCAACTTGAGGAGGATTCTACTCGGTACTCCATCTGGTGCGCTTTTTGTCCTTGTTGCCCCCGTTGGAATTGCTGACAATAACAGTATTTTGATCTTTTTTGATGCATCTCTTAAGAGCTATAACGGGTTGCATGAACGTCATTCCTGCGGTTTTGTTGAGTGACACACGCTTGTCTCTTCTAATCCTCAATCGAATTGGCTTGAATGCCCTCCCGCAACCACCCTTTGAGTGAAAATGAAACACCAGTATTATAATAACCCTGAATAGGTAAGTGTCAGTTGAGGATGTGCTTTGTTTCAAATCTTACGAACAAACAGCTCGGTAAAATCAGGACGACAGAATTTGACCTGACTCCCTTTTCATTCATACACTGAACTCCAGATATAAAACCGGCCAACAATCGATATTGCTAAGAGGATAGGATGACATTGAGGGATTGCGAGCGCTGTGCTGAAATTTCCGAGTGAGCAAATGAAGGTGGCCCAGTCTGAACCTTTTACGTAAGAACAACCACAAGTCAGATTATCCGCGCTTTCCTTCCTTCCTTCCTGGTTGTTGCACCTATCATTGATGTCTTCACCTCATAATGTCAATAACATCTCCCAGCCGGATTCTCAAGTTATCGATCAGATCGATGATGATCGGTTGACCGACCACGTTGTGCAAGGTGAGATCTATGATCTACATTGTGGTTTGCCTTCACGCTAAGAGAAATTGTTACTTTTAGATTTCAGGCCGACTATGAGGATCGGCATAACAGAAGAAGAATCGGACGACCCGAGGTCGAAAGCGCAATATCACGGCGAATCAGGTACTTCTCGTGATATGGACTTCACTGTTTCGCTTACATACCGTGATTTCCTATAGGTCTTGAGGAGTCAAAGGGACGCATTGTCGCTCATACAAGCCGTTCACTTTTTGCTGTCTCGACACGACAGAAGACGGTTGAATGCCTACCCAATGAGCTTCTAGGGAATATTCTGGCAAGATGCATCCCAAGCTTAGATGAGTTATCTCTTGACCAGAGAAAAACAAACATGGTTCGTGATGGGCTGCTTTTGGTCTGCAAGCGTTGGCGAGCTGTGGGGCAAAATACACCGCGGGTTTGGACAACCATGGTATTCAATCGTACCCTTCTTCACGATGCTAGGAACGTGAAAGACTGGCTATCATGGTCTGGTGCATGCCCTGTTACCATCTTTGTAAAAGCAACCCACAGGCGGCCCAATGACCTCATCAATGTTCTTCTGGGAGAAATTCATCGTCATTTTTCCCATGTTCGCCATCTAATTGTACATGATCTGAACAATGAAGAGTATGACATCCTTTTCCCCTTCGCCACCCCCACGCATGCTCCGATGCTTGAATCATGCTGGTTGCGATCTGTTTTTATAGAGGTTGCACAGGACTATCAGATACGAATGGGTCAAATTAATTCA
This sequence comes from Hysterangium stoloniferum, assembly GCA_015178975.1. NCBI lineage: Eukaryota > Fungi > Basidiomycota > Agaricomycetes > Hysterangiales > Hysterangiaceae > Hysterangium > Hysterangium stoloniferum. The sequence goes on from WHVD01000128.1 coordinate 179,372, forward strand.
CCGTGTTTGTCCTCCATTGGTATCAGCGGTCCGTATTGCTTTATTCCCCGTGTATTGCCTTTGGCACCTGGGAGGCACACAGCCTTAACTTCGCTCAACATTCGGGGATGGAATCGGCCTGGAAACATTACAGACATTTTGCCGGTTCTTAGGTGTTGTCCCGCTTTACTAGATCTCAGTATAATAGCTGGCATTGAAGTTACGCCGTTCACTCCTAGACACATAATGCCTGTGGAGCTTCCCGCTTTATGTGTCTTTTCCTTCTGCTATGTTTCGCTAAACCCAGACGACCCAGAATGCTTCCTGGAATCCATTCAAGCACCCGCATTAAAAGACCTAAGATTTGCGCTAAGTGCCACTGAGGATTATGAGGGTTGGATCGACCCTTTTTACACACTCATGGCGCCATTCTCTGCATCATTGTCTAAAGTTACCTTTACAGGAGATATGGATGAAGATGAAATTATGGACATTCTTCGGGATTTGTACAGGATCAATGAACTTACCCTAGTTGGTCTCAAGTGTGCCGATGCAATCTATGAAGGCCTCTGCCCTCCTCCTGACACTGAGACAATTCATTGGCTCTGCCCCCATTTACGGACGCTGACTATAATTGAGGTTGGGATAAAAGCCGACTGGATAGTTCAACTTCTTTTCAAACGCATGCTTCCAGTCAATTCCATTGCGAGAGATGGCGATGGCCTATTGACCCGCGTTTGCATCAAACGTCCCAGGATAGAAGCAAGCAACGCAGAAGTTGCATTGGAGTTGGCATCTCTCTCCCAGACTCATGGCGACGTTGAGTTTTCTCTCCCGTAGCCATACGGGGAGCGTAATCAGCGGTACAGGCCGCTTCACTACGCCCGCCATCAACACTTTGACATGTGCTCAAAAACAGACCTTTCCCATAATACCGTCGCGCAGCCCGTTTCTTTTTTTACGCGGTTATTGGAAATCTATGCCCAAGCGTTCCAAGGCATTCTAGGCGTTTTATTGACGAAGGAATGAAATGCTCCTACCAGACGGTTAGCATTGACACGATAGGAAGCGATCAAGAATCCGGACCGCAAACTCTGCCAGAATTATATACATGTACACAAAATGTCAATGAAAATACAGTAGCTAATAATTTGTACAAATGTTGAATCGGATACTTATAGATTTATTATATTTATCCTCAGAAAGTGATATTATAACTGGTTGACGATAAAAGAAATTTCAAAAAATTGTACAGGCATTAAACGAAATGGCTTGAAATATGTTCCTAGGGACCTTGGGGAGTAAATGGTGTTAAAATTGTCATTCGGATGAGATTGAACCACTTGCCCCGACATACCGATTACATGAACCCACTGTAAAAATTTCATATATGGTCTCGAGGAATACAGCTTGGTCCTATCGACGTCTGGATCGATGGCAATGTAAAGCTGCATTGGACAGCAGCCCCCCCACAAGGCGTGCCACGGGAACGCCAGCGGCCGATCGCAAAACTTTAAAAGAGAATAGATGCTGATATATATTCATCCCTACTCGGAAATGATTATGAATTGTTTTTTGGGTGATGTTTAAACAAAATTCCAAATGATATTTATTCAAGTCACCCCTCCCCCGCCACGCCACGAGTGTACTGAGCACAGTGCAATAGTTGTCCAAATCTAAGCTGATAGCAGTTCAGTTCAAGCGCATTATGAACTGGTATACAATGCGAAATCTTCCTTCAGTCAGCATCACACTCATGCATTATTGAAAAACGCTGCCTGTCCAATTGAATCTATTCTCGGGGTTGGTGAATGTGGTAAGAGCTACTATGAAATCATGGAGAGTCAGCAGTCATAAGGACAGTGGAGAGGAAAGGATACACACTCCACGACTGCTTCCCACATAAACCCGCCTTACATCTCATTATTTTAAGCAGCTCTCCACTGCAATTCAATCCCGTTCAACATCTACCTTTGGCACCGCTTGTGTTTTCCCTAGAATTTCCCCTGAGATGGTTGCCGTGTATTTTACAGAATGTCACTCACTGGTTTTAGCAGCCTCAAAGCTTGTTCTAAGGCTGCTAGGGTTATATTTTCAGCGACCATGTTCCAATTTGTGACAGACTGCTCTCTGGCCAACGAAGCGCACACGACTGGCACAAAAAGAGGAGACCGCTCTTCAACTTAAGAGGCTATCTTAATCAAGTACGACTCTCGAACAAAGCCGATCCAATCCAGAGCTTCCTATCCGCAAAGCTTCAGCAATAGACACGGATGCACTATTGGTTCGTGCTAGATTGGTAGTGACCCTCCTGGTGCTGTCATGCTTTTTGTATAAGTGCGTATTATTCCGGTCAGATATTTTTAACGCGATTGCGCGAATATACTTTAGAGTAATAAAAGTAATAAACAAAAAATGTCGGAAAAATTTGATCCGAGCCGGACTTGAACCGACGACCTTCTGCGCACTGAAATGTTAAGCAGACGTTCCACCAACTGAACTATCGAACCTTATAAGTAGCGGGCATAATCTATCTTTATATACCTTCTCTTATTTTTAAGGCGTTCCCTAAAACCAACAACCAGACTATACAACTATATCGTTTCGCTCTGAACCAACTCCGAGAAGAGTTTACAAGGTCATTTTTCAATGATAGACTTGATGAAAGCACCTAATATCAGCACTGCTTGATATCATAGCACCCTTTCTTTATCAGGCAAAGCGAGTTTGTATCCATCCGACCATTCCTCTCCCACGGGAACTATGAGACAGAAACACGCTCTTAAAAACGCCTCCATATAAAGGACGGGACCAAGTGAAACATATACCTGATAGTGGAACAGAGGAGAAGGAAAAAAAAGACTATGTATATATAGCTAGCTAGTGAAACAATTGCTCTACTCAAACAAGCGTGAATACCACAAATCAGCATTACACCTCCAAAGCAACAGTAGATAAGCTACCTCCATCCTTTACCACCATACCCTGCAACATCCGGCCTGGCACTGCGGATAGACCTCCTTCACCATACCTTGTAACATCGGAGCTGGGGCCGGCGATAGAGATGATGATCGGCGCTTGTTCAACGTAGATTCCAGACCAGTGCCAACTGTCAGGAGTGGCAGAGATAATGCCGTCTTTTGACAGACGGACCCCGGTGCTCTGGATAACCAGGCAGCGATCAAGGCATTGAACAACAGCAAGACACAACCCAGCCAATGCCTTCTAGATAAGATCATTAGGACAATCAGGCTACTCCGAAATCATTGGCGACAAATGCGCATCCACCTCGAATGGGTACCAAGACACGAAGGCATCGAAGGTTAATGAGTCTGTGGATCGCCTAGCTACTTACAACTTGTGCTAGTTGCCCGCCTTCAACCCAGTGATTTAATTGACAAATACCGCCAATGTCCCAGCGGAAGAGTGGGTCCGCGTCGCCCACTTCATCAGAGACAAGACTTTGGTGTGCACCAGCCGAAAGACCCTCGCTTACATAATCTGCCTCCTCCCCAGATGTCGTCGCCGACTTTAGAAGGGAGCTTACACTCCGAGATACATTCACCTTCACGAGCCAATGCAGAAGCCTTATTGGAGTCTCTGAAGCTTTCTGGGTTGCCTAGTACAGAGGAAATACATCGAGAGATAGAGGAGACTATACTGCTTCCTAAACAGCGTCTTCCTGCGCATTGGCTGCCTACGTACCAAATGTATGTTTTTTTTGAGTGTTTTCTCAAGTTGTATTAAGCATAATAAATGATAAATTATGTAGTCATTGGGAGAATGAACTTTCAATCCCTTCACTGTTGCCTCACGCACCAGCACCAGCTCCTACAAGAGTAGAGTTTGTACGCACAGGTCTCGATGGTCGTGTGACAGGGTATGCCGAGGTATTTATCAAGACTTAAAATTACACAATGTACTCTGAGTCCTCATATTCGCCTCAGGTCCGCGCTCCTAAGCCTTCCACGGGCCTCACATCGACGTCTCTTGACCGATTACCAACCTCTACACGTGCTTTTGTGCGTGGAAAATCTGGAAACTCGCCCTTTCTCCCGGGAGGACTAGATGAAGTAGTAAAGGTAGTCGGAACAGGCAAAGGCATCGATGAGAACCAGAAATTACTTAGAGTGGCACCCGGCCTGTCGCGCGGACTGAGGATGCCAGGAGAGGCTAATATTGATGATGAGGATGCGCCTCAGTATGGAGGCGATGCGGCCGGATATCTAAATCCACAATTAACGGACGGAGGTGTACGTAATTTCATGCCGATTTTCCAATGTGGTCTATATTTCTTTACAGAATATTTACGGAAATGCCATCGCTGGGCCTTCACAACCCGAATCACTCGAATTCAGTGGAGACGGCGATATAGACGATCTTCTTCCTTCAACTGTAGGCTTTTGAATTCTCACAACGCACAGCCCGGTTTACACTCCTTTAGAGAACCTACTTCAACCCGCTTACGTCTGGAATCGTTCGGCCTAAGCAACAACTCCATTTGCAAAAACGTGATTGGGCCCATGTTGTGGATATAACTAAACCTAATCCCGAGTATGAGCTTCTACGGGAAAGTGGCGGGTTAGCTAAAGAGGTGATGATAGTTTAAATCGCGAGGTCTATATGCATGAATATTAACATAAATGTCCCATAGTATCCATTCAATCTCGACCCATTCCAGAAGGCCGCCGTCACACACCTTGAAAAAGGTGAATCCGTTTTTGTAGCAGCTCACACGTCAGCTGGTAAAACAGTGGTTGCGGAGTATGCGATTGCCCTTGCAGGAAGGCATGTTACCAGGTAAATTGTTCGCGTCTCCACGTCCATTTCTTTCCGTCATGTAAATTTCAGAACGATATACACCTCCCCTATAAAAGCGCTCTCAAATCAAAAGTTTCGAGACTTCAAAACGACGTTCGGTGCAGCTAACGTTGGCATTTTGACCGGAGATGTTCAAGTCAGTGCAGAAACGATGCTGATTTGACACTTTTTTTTGATATTCTGCAGATAAATCCAGATGCGCCATGCCTAATCATGACAACGGAGATTCTACGAAGTATGCTGTATAAGGGTGCGGATCTTATAAGAGATGTCGAGTGGGTGGTATTCGATGAAGTGCACTACGTCAGCGATGCGGAGGTGAACAACTCTCACGTTTATAACTTTATCTTGGAGCATCCCCTCCTGACGTCCTACATTCAGCGTGGTGTGGTTTGGGAGGAAGTGATCATCATGCTTCCAGAACACGTCAACATCATTTTGTTATCTGCAACGATTCCGAACACGAAGGAATTCGCCGATTGGGTCGGGTAAGGAATCGTCTCTGCTGCCTCATCGTATGCCCACACCCTGCCTTCCTAGCCGTACGAAGAGAAAGGACATATACGTCATATCAACACCCAAACGACCCGTACCCCTCGAACACTACCTCTACGCAGGACGAGACACATTCAAAATTGTGGATGCCAAAGGCGAATTCCTTGGCCAAGGGTGCGCATTCAGGCACTCTTCCCTGCCATGGACGGTACTGACGGCTACTGGCGAACATTGTGCAGGTACAAGGACGCGGGTGAGGCACTTCGTCGGAAGCAAGACAAAGAGCGTGAGGCAGCCGGTCTCGCACCCGTAGTCCGCCTCGGGGCACGAGGCGGTGCAAACCAGCGCGGCGGTGCACAGCGCGGCGCAAACGCGCAGCGAGGCGGACGCGGGACTCCCGCCCGCAGCGCACCGTTCCCTCCGAGAGGCGGTGGTGGCGGTGGCGGTGGCGGTCGAACGACGCACCACCAGCTGGACAAGAGTTTGTTCGTGCATCTGTTGGGACATTTGAAGAAGAAGGAGCTGCTTCCGACTGTGGTGTTTACGTTTTCGAAGAAAAGGTGCGAGGAACAGGCAAGTACGCTTACGAACGCGGATTTGTGTACGAGCGTGGAGAAGAGCGAGGTGCATGTTGCGTTGGAGAGGGCCTTGTCGCGGTTGTCGGGTGAGTTGGTGCTTTGGCGAGATGCAAATTGTTGGTTGAAATGTTTCTTTTTCGTAGCGGCGGATCGTAAGTTGCCACAGATAGGGAGAATGCGCGAGTTATTATCGCGAGGGATTGGGGTGCACCATGGGGGGCTTTTACCTATAGTCAAAGAGGTAATGCCTGATTTAATCTCCTTTCCTGAGTCTGTCGCTTAGTACCCGGTTAGGTAGTCGAACTCCTCTTTGCTAGAGGGCTTGTCAAAATTCTATTCGCTACAGAAACCTTTGCCATGGTATTTAGGTTTTCAAATTCAAGCTTAAACCCTGCTCATCGTTCCTTTTTTAGGGCGTCAATATGCCTGCTCGATGTGTTGTATTCTCAGGCATACGAAAACACGACGGAAGATCCTTCCGTGAGATTCTTCCTGGTGAATACACACAGATGTCAGGCCGTGCAGGACGACGTGGGCTCGATGCGACAGGTGTGGTAATTATCATCGTTGGTGATGAGCTTCCGGATGTACGTTGCCACTGCCGCATTATCCTCACGTCTCACAACTCAAGTATGGATGTCGCTAGACCCCAACGCTGCATAAAATGATGCTTGGCACGCCCTCACGACTGCAATCGCAGTTCCGCTTGACGTACAACATGATACTGAATCTTTTAAGGGTCGAGGCGTTGAAGGTTGAAGATATGATAAAAAGGAGCTTCTCGGAAAATGCCGCTCAGAAGCTTCTTCCAGACCAACAGAAGAAGGTCGTCGAGAATGAAAAATTACTCGGAACCTTGGCAAAGCTGTCGTGTGATATCTGCCAACCAAGCATTCAGCATTTCTATGATACGTCTGACACTGTTATTGCGCTCAATCAAAATATCCTTGAGCTTGCGTCAAGTCACCAGCAAGGGTTGAAGTCTTTGGCATCTGGCCGTGTGCTCATTTTGAAAGACGGGGTAAGTTCTTTTTCAAACGATCTTTGTTTGTCAATCGAATATGTCGTTTATACCGTTCCATCGCGCCCAGCACTTCCCTTCCAACGCCGCGGTTTTTTTGAAGACTGGTCCACGTCAGGTCTCAGGTTCCGGCATGGATCAAGTGCGATTGCATTTCGTCCTGGCGTTAGTTTCCCCCGAGACAAAGTCAAGGTCACAAGGTGGGTTAATACCCTGTCGTAGTCTTTTCCCGCTCACATTTCGTGGCGTTTAGACGTAGATGTTCAAGTTATTCCGCCACGCTGGCCACCAACACCCGAGTCGTTGTTAGTCGATGAGGGAGTATACGATCTAGTCGCAGTACCGCTTTCGAGTATCGCGCTGATTACGAACCGTACCATCAAAGTATGAACCGAACATCTGTGCCCTTTCGGCTGACAACGTTCCCTCTCTTTATTCAGGTCGATCCCAATGCTATCGTAGAGCAACATAAAATTGCTCCCATGCGGGAAGCCATTTCTCAGTTAAACGGCTTAGTGCATGAATGGGTACATGAGGGCCACATAGCCGAAGCTGATTGGGGTCGAATGCGTCAGCTCGAGTTTCAGGAGGCGTTGCGAAGGCGTGATGCCCTCGTTCAGAAATTACCCAACAGTCCGTGTTTGCAATGCCCAGACTTTGAATCACATGTAGCCATTTTTCTGTCTCCTTAATCCGTGCTATTACTCACACTGTGCTTTGCGTTTAGTATCATATCCTTCATGGCGAGAAAGTCCTTCGAGCTAATATTGCGACGTTGAAGCTTGCGTTGTCGGACCAGAACCTCGAATTGCTGCCAGATTACGAACAGCGCGTTGACGTTCTCAAAGACCTCAAATTTATCGACGAAAATTCCACCGTCCTTCTCAAAGGCCGGGTGGCTTGCGAAGTAAGTCGCATTCTCCCGTCGTTTATCTACTTTAACCCTACCCCGCTTCCTTAGATTAACTCGGCACATGAACTAGTCTTGACGGAATTGATCCTTGAGAACACATTGGCGGGTTACGAGCCGGAGGAAGTTGTGGCACTCATCTCTTGCTTCGTTTTCCAGGAGAAGACAGATGTAGAACCTGTCATTCCTCCCAAGCTGGAGGCGGGCCGTGATGCTATCCTTGCGATAGTAGATAGAGTAGATGCTGTTCAGCTACAGCATAGTGTTGGGGAGGATCTTAGCGCAAGGGTGAAATTTGGCTTGGTGGAAGTGGTATATGAGTGGGCTAAGGGCATGGTAAGTTTTGGTGCTAGTAGTCGGATACTCACTCATCGGACGTCCATTTTCCAGCCGTTCGAACAAATAACGACCCTCACAGATGTCGCAGAGGGGACAATAGTACGTGTGATTACGCGGCTGGATGAGACATGTCGCGAGATCCGGGATGCTGCACGTGTAATCGGAGATGCAGAACTTTTTAAGAAGATGGAAGAAGCGCAGATTAAGATCAAACGGGATAGTGAGTGGCTTGCTGCGTTTCTTAACTTCACGAAATTGAGTATTATTCCGCAGTTGTATTCGCTGCTAGCTTATATTTCTAATATTTTATTAGCTGTACAGTTGCAGAAATATTGTACGTTGCAATAAATGCGATTTACTAAAGTATATTTTCTAGGCATTGGGGCACTCGGAATTCACCTACAAGTCTAGCGCTCGTACATATCACGCATGAACGACCAGGCGCCTCGATTCATGGTGTAGGCAAGCCAAACCAATTTGAATCTATCTTTATTCTCTGTCAAAAGCCCGGTTGTACAAGTTATCGATTCTGCGATAGCTGTGTGTGTTTGACCGTCTATTCAAGTCATCCGATGCTGGCTTAACATCTGGAAGTGTCACTTCCCATTTTGTAAGGCCTAAAAACCGTGCTTGACAATGGCAGTAATGAGAAGAATGAGTGTTACTACAAGAACTTTAGCACAATTCTGGTGGCATAAACGGTCATGAATGACAATCTATAGTGTATTCAGCATTACATGTGTTTTAGTGGGGCGGGTTCTGCCTATATGCATCCTAGCTCCCACAGACTAAGATTTATAGTCTGAATCGGTCCAATGAAAAATCATCCGAGTAACCCATCCCGCTCCACATCTGGTGTGTCGTACAAGTGGTATCATCATAATCTGAATCTCCATTCCGCCCCTCGACCGTCGTGTATCTATATGTCCATGCGACCACCGTAAATCCTCTGTATTTCAGTGGCAATATCATTGCTTCACCAACAACTTTCAAAATTGCAATTTCCATTCAGAATAATTTCTCCGTATTAAAACAATACCATTGTCGGTAAGGTTAAGCTCAAGGAAGGGAAGAGGAGGATAAAGGTATCTACCAACTGACAAATGTGTTCTGAACCGTATTATGGAAATTAGAGATATATACTAAATGTATTGGCCAAGAACATCCAAGTATCCAGCATTTCCCGGCTGAATCTAGTTGTCGACGAGAGTAACGAATTATTAATTTCAGTGATTCGCAAAATCGCCTGTGTAGACGATTAATGATAACTTGGGTGTGATATTGAATGTATTCTAGATCTGATCGCAGCACCCATATAAAACAGTGGATTATGGACCTTCTCTGCACTACATATGTCTGAAGCCATTCTGCATTCGCAATGTAGTAGCCACACCTAAACAATTTTGTCTCCATTACGCGAGTTGAGGGTCAACGTGAACAATCGCAGGCGAACGGGCGAACGTATAAATCACTCAACATCTATAGGTATACATGTCTCCATCAAGGAATATGCATAAATCTCATGCATGCCCTCCTTGGATGGCGGTAGGAGCAGATATCGCACGGAAGCCGACACATCTCCCTTGGTTTCTTCTTTTCCCTCCCGCGTAATATTACACCCTACTTTTCTTCTATCTCCACTGAAATTATGTCCGAAGGCGCATCTGCTCCACAATATCCGTAACTTTATTGGATCGATCGTGGGGCAAAGTAGACATCATGTTTTACATTTGAGTGGCAACGTTCTCCGTGAGCGGTGCAAAAACGCTCCTGTAAAGTGAAGACGCAACTAAGAGCAGGCTCCGCCTGATGACGTACCACTGTGACGTATTATTTGTTGTCGGTGGAGGAATTTTTCGGTCGGCATGAGACCATATGTGTCATTTGAAACCACCGTTCGTCCGACGGGAATGGAAGAGCTGACAATTGCAAGGAGGCAATATTACATTTATTTTTATTTTACACAATAGATACGGTGAGGATCGCAAGGATTCTGTCAATTTTATGCCAATAAGTATGACGGAAAGGTATTGTGGGGAACTATCCATAGACGCCGTGAATGAAGTGTTGGGTCATGATGGTTGTTGGTTGTTCCGCCGACTTGCAAGCCGTACATACGGGTGCGGATGCAAGCTGATCGATCGCCCGACGGATCGGATTTGCTGGTAATTCGATCGCTTGCCCGACCTTGGTCGGCTGAATCTCACCAAGAGTCTCTCCGGACGGCCAGGACTTCAGAACGTTGCATAGAAGGGAAAATGTCCCATGGGGATATATAAATATCACAGCCTCTTGTCCGTATCCTAGCCTTTCCCCTCTTCTCATGTATGGTCTCTTTCACTCTCGTTAAGCGCGACGGCCGTTTGGCCAGCATCTCCTCCCCCACTAACAATATAATCTATACGATTACTTCGGAACGTACACAGTCAGGGACTCAGATGGTTAACATCCTACGCACCTCTCAAGGCCTCGCCCTGGAGGAGGTGGCTTCGGTAGTTTATTTCGACTCGAGAACTATTATTGTCAAATTTAGGGCATACTTCTCATCTTTGGACTCGATTTTGCGCCAAGAAGTCCATTCCAAGTAAGGTCGTTTTATGATGTGCTTGATCAAAATGCTGACTATTGTTGCATATAGCTCACATTTCTTTGTTGCTCCTAACGGTCAGGAGTACAAGTGGCGGGTCAATGGTCGCAATCTTGAGGTGAATATTTTTGCCCTCGATTATCCTATACATGTCGCTCAAAAATAATCCACATAGCTCTGCAACATAAACTCACACGAGCTTCTCGCTCGCACACGCCCTGCGCAACGTTCCGGCATATTTAGACGATTCGTGAAGAAGCCACCATCCTTAGAGATTACCCTAGAAGATATTCTACTAGATATGCACACGCTTGACCTTGTCATCCTGACATACACCATTATCCAAAAAGGTTTGGACAACCAAACTTGAATTGCATTCCGGCATCGGTGATTTCGAGATTATCATCGGCCACTTTTATAGCCTTCTCTGCCTTGTGCGTAGTGTTGGATATTGTGGAGGCCATGTAGCTATTTTATTGGTTGTATCGATAAATACGTCTAATAGCCATTCTATCTTTTCTTCCTCTGCACTGATGAAAATGCTACTTTTTAACAATTGCGCAATCCAAAATGGTTGTGTGATGAAAGCACCACGATGGGTGCATCGCCACTCAGGGTCTGTCTCCTCATATCCCATGCGAAACACAACTATCCTCGAAGGGAATGTAGTGTTGATTCGGTTCTAGTTGCCAGCAACTTCCGGTGTAAAAAATAGTATAAAGTGACTTTGCCTGCTAATACCGAAGGGATTTGCATTCAATGTAATGCAATTGAGGGGATACGAGGTTGTTCAATTGACTGGATTCTTAATGATATCTCTACTACATACTAAGGGCATTTGAACATATAAGAATGGCAAAGGTTTATCACACACATCATCTACAAAGGATCCACGATCCGGGACTTTTTCTGGTACAGGGTTAGAAGCGCCGTAAGTCCCTTTATTCGTCGAAATTTACACCTTAAGCGCGTAAATCCTGTCAACCGCGTAAACGCGGGACCAGTCCGGCCGCTGACGGCATCTGCTTCCGTGTTTAGGATACTTCGGCGGATGCAAGATTATCATGACCAACCCTGGGTTATTGGCTTGGTGTGATGGGGGAAAAGCAAATCCCGTAAATTCAAAGAAATAAGTTATGCAATGTCACAGAATTCTCAACAAGGATCAAGAAATACTCTGGTCGGAGCTTTAGCCGTCTGTAGTGTTGGAAATCTCCCGGTAATCAGTGTTGAATAGGGAGGGCATTCTGTTAGACTTGGAGAGCTACTAGTGACTCTGATACAAGTGTTTCTAAAGATCTAGTACAAGGAATCGTTGTCCAACTTTTCCGGCGCCAACGAAGAGGTGCAGCCCCCCAAAGTCGGGGTAGTTCTCACTTCCTCTCACTTGCATCCCTGATATATTCCGCGGTTGTTACGGACAGTATCCAAGGGGATGAACGCGCTGCCAAAAGGTACAGTGTACTGGTCGTTCTCATTTTATAAAATATACCTCTATTCTTCAACACGTTCCACCACGCTCCTTTGCGTTTGTTGGACCTTGACACCGCGATAGATTCGTTGCTCCCACTGCTCAATAAAATTGTGGAAGCATTCCCAGCCCTTGAGTCTCTCGGGCTTTTTTCCACCACTTGGGACCCGACCAGAGATATTGTGTGTGGCATCTATGCCTTAATCGTAGTAGGCCAACTTGTTATCTTTTATTAATACTCCAAAGCAATTATCCCGCATTGGCGCGAGCCTGTGCCCTGTTGGAAAGATAATTCAACCAGGGCTGGCGAACATTCGGGATGAGAATATTTCCATAATTGATTGTTATACATAAGGTTGATACAACAGTAAAATAAGTGATAGACAGTGTACCCTGAAATTTGCAATCAGTGATCGACACCGCTCACTCCTAAAATGAACTTCTAGTTCTCTCAACGTTGACCATGGAATTTGAAATTTTCCATAATTATTTGCCTCCGTGCTATAAGAATTATCATAGCCGTCGTTATTTATCACCAATGATTCCATACAGGGCACACTTTCCATGATTTGGAGTAGTTGCGGTTACACTTCCATACGAACATGGCGAAGTCCATCAAGTGTACGGCCATAAGGGATGCGCCGATATATTTGAATCCATCCTAAATGATAATACGAATTTAAGGAAGGTGAAATATTGCGCAGTCATCGGCCGACATGCCCACCCGTTCTATTCGGACAGTTCTGACGTTATCGGCATACTGGAGAGTTCGAATGAGGTCCGTAAAAACGAGTAGACTAGACAAGTGTTTCAGGGCGAACACTCTTGTGCTCAACCATTTGTTTGGCTGTGACAGCAGGAAGGCTCGCTTTTTGATGAGTTCTGCCATCATCGAGGGAGAAGCCTTTGGTGCGTAGATCAATAGTGCCACATCCAAAGTGATGCGGATTGTAGAAATAATTTATAAACTAGTCGGAGACTCAGTATATCGGGCGGTATTCCTGTAATCATGTAGTGAAGATTTAGCAGTTCCTGAAGCCTCCTATCTACGCGCTTTGATTCCGAGTCAAACTCCAAAATTCACAGCCGATCAGCACCCCACGTCCCTGATTCTGGAAATGTCCTTTTGATGAGACTACCCCGGCTCGCAACGGTGATATCCTTGATTATCTCGTGCTGAAAAACATTGAAGATGATGAGGCCAACGAGCCAAGTAAAATTCTCTTCAAAATTGTAATAAATCGGACCCATATTTAAAGATGTACGAGTTGGATGATTCTTGTTACTATTTTCTACGCTAATCTTCGCATATATATACACTACATGTGGGTAAGGTTTATCCACTAGGTGGATCGTCACATCATACACAACATCATTCATAGTATCATACACACGGCCCCACGCGGCCCCACACGTTTCAGCGCCTATGTCCTTCAACGCTCGTATCACAATAATATTGATCAGGAACGCACCTGCATTGGAGTAATAAATATGCAATATTCCACATCAATAATATCTCCACGGATTCCACAACCACTAGTTCTCTCTCTCTCTCAACGTGACCATGCAGCACTTTTCCACTCCATTGTTGATGAGTACTTCATCCTTGGCGCCCTCCACTTTGGCTGAATGAGGCTGTAAATCCCTCCTGCGTCCCAGCGAGACGAATAGACCTGAGCTCCATCAACACGACTGAGAGTCAGCAAGACAGAAATTCCCGGCATCTTCTCAGACAGTTCACCGCCGTATTTGAACATGCGAATGGTTCGACCTCGTTTTGAGTCCGGATTACTTGCTACTTAGGAAGGAGGTAGCAGTGTTAGAATGATAGAATAGAGGGAGGGATTGGGGCACAGAATAGTAACCATAGTGGACAAATAGACCACCACTCGGACACGGACACATACTGGTTACCAGAAGTAACTGAACTCAGAGACCGCATGTTGGACAGAGTCACAGACATGGATAAGGACTACTATGGATACATGTGGGTACTTAGGATTCCGAACCACATATTCCAACGGGCAGGAATATATTTATCATTAACGGGCACTGGAGTCCACAATTTGGGTATTCTAAGAGCTGGGTGGCTTCTCGAAGGGGTGAAAGGGTTAGTTAATCACTTCTACAACATTTAAACATCACATCAACCACATTTGCCGCAGTTGCGCTCGCCGCTACCTTCGCGCCATGGCACTATCCAGATCCTGTCGTGTTAAATTTTCTTGACCCATTGCTAATCATGCACTCAGGCGTTCGAGCGGTTTAAGACAAGTAAAGCACACATCTGCGACAAACCCCCCACCCCCATACTACTGTGGTAGACGGTATCTTCATGCAGCCGTCTAGCAACAATTTTTCCCCAAGGCAGCAGAATTTGCAAATAAACTCACAGTGAGTCCTAGAAAAAAATCCAGAGCTCTAATCTTTACCGCTCTGTCCAAGATTTCAGATTCTATTTAGACGATGGAACAACTTACAATTATCACCATCACCATCTTCATTTACCCAAATCGATCAGAGGTCCCGTTTATGTATCCCCTGGATCCATTTAGTATTAGCACCACACTGTGGTGCCTTTTTTCAACACTTTTCAATTACATGGGTTTTATTCATTTATTAAGGTTTTCCGCGACATCCGTCATTGTACTACGCGGCCCCATTGCTCATGTCAAACAGGCCACCTTTAAAGACGTTGTAAGTATCTCAGCGGTTAAACGTCCGCTGTATTGTACAATACCTAAAGACGTTTTAAGTACTAAATACATATGATAAGTTTTACCTTGTAATGAGGCAACAACAGATCACTTAGTCTCAGCGGTTAAACGTTTGCTGAGAAATTTACTAATTGTACTACACGTATATAAAAGTACATTCAAGAGGAGATTGAACACTAATGACCTCACTTGTGAGACATTCTGTCTCACCTTTTTCATACGAACGCTTGCTTCTTCAATACTCGTTTTCCTAACAGCCTTCCATGATAGTAGAGTAATTCAGTGACACGGGCGACCTTGCACACAGATATCAAAGACGTTTGTCTAACCGCCTTTTACTATTTGTTCTTTCATGTTCAACCCACGCACCACATGCAGCATGGTCCATCTGAGCCTTTGTCTCACCTTCCGGGATTGTATTTCATCAACTTACTGGACACGACCTTGGTATGGAATCTAATGATGCTTAATGGATTGCCATTCTACGTCTGATCTTGACCCTTCGAGAATAATTCAGCGATCGATTCCAGCTAATCACAGATGGAAATCACCTCATAGTATTGCAATCAGCAATTGGTCTAAGCTGCACGCCCTTAATGTGACACATTAAATGTATAAGTGACTTGCCACGCCCTTAATCTGACAGATTAAATGTATAAGTGACTTGCCACACCATTAATCTGACAGATTAAATGTATAAGTGACTTGCCAGTAGCTCAAGATGTTGGGTATGACTTTGATCATAGTAGAAGCATTCACCAATTCGGTTATACTCCAGGAAGTCGATGAGCGGTATTGGTACTCTCACACAGTGCATTGAAATCGTGCGGAACCACCATGTTGTATCAACGTTTTCTGACTGAATTACTGCGAGGCTGTGTTGCGTTCCCCGAAGAAGCATTGGGTATTGTAAAACATATACTTGATTAACATGCTTCCCGAGCACCTTTCTTTGCTGTGACCTTGGAAACACGTGAGACTAGGAATAGGAAATCTAAGTACGCAGGTAGATGCATGTCACCGGATGAATTTTCATGATGTTCTGATCGCGTTTTGAGCTCAATAAATTATATACCATCATGTCAATTTTATAAGGTCCTTAAAGTGTGAAAAAGTGTGAAACTGGTACAATCAAGGCATCATGCATGTTATTCCGTCGAAAGATGCAGAGACTGAGTATCGCTGCATGTAATAAGGAGCGTGAAGCTGTCCTTATCCGAGACTTCAATTGGAGGGAAAGAGAATGTGATACAAGTATTAAATGCAATCCGAATGAATGCCTGCCATTGAAATAAGGCATTATCTCGGCTCACAGACCTGTGTTACTTTCAAACGGATCTTTGATTTAATTAAGTAACACTTGTTTTTGGCAACTTATCTATAGACTATAATTGGTACATATCGCCAAGTTTGCCAAAACCTCGTGTCAAGTAGCCGGGCGTCTTTACTTGCTTCAAAATGTGCAGTTTTTCGGCCGAGTTCCTTGTACCTGTGCGTCATTCGCCTCGAGGCTCGACGCCGCGTTTCCTCACTGTGGTTAAATAACTTGCACTCTTCTCAGATATCCATTTGCAATTGAACAAGCAGCTTTATAGCAATGCTACCATTTTTCATTCGCCTCACTTACAGTAGCGTTATTCATCTCCGTCACCGCATAATGGGAAACCCCAACGATGGGTTCCTGTTTAATAGCAAGGAGTGCCCCTTTCGCGGAGAGCCTAGTACACTCCAGCCTTTCCAGGTCATATCTATCCTCATGCATAGGTCTCTTGATAAAGCCATTGTAGAGCGCATCGAGTTCAACAAGGGGGTCAACAATCCCGAACACGAATTTCTGCTCTGCTATCTGATCGAAAAATGTGATGATTCAAAACAGACTCCCAGGCGATCGTATGTAGTTGTGGCACGACGCAGGGCTGCAGAGACCGATAAGGAGAACCCCGCAACAGCTCCAACCCCGGGCCCAACTCCTCCCTCAACCCCTCCCACACCGAAATCCCTCACAACTCCGTCCACAACTGATATTTCATGCACAGTTCCTACTACACCCTCTGAATCATCTAAGGGGAATGTTCCACAATCTGTGGTGAAACCATCGAAACCTGCCATACATTCTTCTTCCAATGTCGATTCTTCTTCCAATGTCGATTCTTCTTCCAATGTCGATTCTTCTTCCAATGTCGATTCTTCTTCCAATGTCGATTCTTCTTCCAATGTCGATTCTTCTTCCAATGTCGATTCTTCTTCCAATGTCGATTCTTCTTCCAATGTCGATTCTTCTTCCAATGTCGATTCTTCTTCCAATGTCGATGCGATTTCTGAAGCCATATCCAACTCCAGCGGGAGAAGACCAGCCCATGATGTATTTCAGTTCAGTACTGATGGCACACTTGACTTTCTCCTCGAGTCATGGCGGAATTTCGACACAATTGAATTCTTGAACCTTCGGAAGGCCAAGACGCCTTTCACTCTAGCCATGCTGGCGACACTGGCAAGTGTGATCCAGAAGCAGGCTGTTGATTACACAGTAATTCCGAATCAACACTATTGGTTTGCTGCTTGTATATATCGCTTCGTCGCATCATACACAGGAGTCAAGACTTCAATTAAGAACACGAGACGACCGACAGGTACTTCCCGTCAGGGTATGATTCGAGTGCCTATTCTGATGGGCACAAATGGGCGAAAACCTTCATCGCCAGAATGGTTACCTCTCTTCGAAGAGGCTTGGGCCGAAGGAGCCGAACAAATTCATGAGTACAATAAGAAAACAATTTCACAAGAGGTGTGTAGTGTGAAAAAGTCCAGGATAAGCGATGACTCACTTTATTTTATTTCAGGAAAGTCTTCAGATGATCAAAGCAGCCGAGCAGAAGGCCGAAGCAGCCAGGCAGCAGACCGAAGCAGCCAGGCAGCAGACCGAAGCAACCGAGCAGACGACCGAAGAGATAACGCAACGTTATGCAGCACTGGAGCGTGCTTATGAAATGGAAAGAAATAAGAGTGAGAATTCAGGGCTTTCCATTGGAAACTCATATAATCAGGTGATGTCCAGGCGGCCGCTGACAGTGGATTGTCATTTACATCCAGTTCATTTCTAGACTTCGCCATGATATGGTCTCTTTCCTTTATGTCGTCAAAATTTCTATGCTGTCTTTTCTTCCATGGCCATCACTTCAGTCCTCGTCTGTTCTCCGCAACACCTCTCCCCACTGCTACGCTGGCCGTGACTACTTACGCTGTATCTCGAGCATATCTGATATCTGTGAATCGACATCCGTCGTCCGTTATATTTATGAGGCCGTTAGAGTATTCTCATTTCTTTTTCCCCATGATTCTGAAGGGAGGAATGACTTCGCGAGCTTTGGATGCAAGCCCTAATACATGATTGTTTTCCTCTTAAAAGAAAGAAGGAAAAAAAAAAATTTCTAAAAAAGATCGCCTCGAAAATCAAAGCGAGGAAAGACACTGACAACGTAAACGGATGAAAGGCGGCTCGCATCGGTTTAAGTTGTTTCTTGTAGATTTTATCTCATACTATATATTACCTCCACGGTCACCCACCCGACCAGATAGAGTTCCTACACCCTGCATGGCTTTTATTCCTTTTTATCATATGAGGGACTGAAAGCATCAAGTTGGCCTTGGGCGAATATTAATGGAATTGAGGGGCTGACGTCTAGTAAGGCGTGCTCGTTGCTATGTATTCGGCTCGGGCTTATTCCCTCGCTCGAATAGCTAGTCGTGTCAATGCCCGAAATAATGCAACGAGTGAGCGGTGCCCCTTAGTCGGAGGCGACATGCCTACCCGTTCTAGTCCGACAGTTCTGACTTTATCGGTACACTGGAGAGTTCGAATGAGGTCTGTGGAAACGAGTAGATTAGACAAGTGTTTCAGGGAATACTCTTGTGCTCCCAATGTTTGGGACCTGCAGCGGCACTTGCTGCCCATAATTCCGGCGCGCCGGATTCTACGGCGGCACCTTCAGCTACTGGGGCTCCAGCCTCAGCCGGAACTGTGAGAAAGAAATCGAGCCATGCAGGTGCGACTGCAGGAGGAGTCGTCTGTGGTGTCATAGGATATTCCTTAATTACCATTGGTGTATTTATTTTAATGAGGCGGCGCAATACCACGACAGTGTCCAATGGTAGGGAAAAGTTCGATGTGGCGGCCAGTCCAACCTCGTCTCGCGGGTTCCCCTGGCCAACCTTCCCAATGCAGGCCGACTGGCAAAGATATTATGTAAATACCTCGTGTTACCTCGTTTTGGGACTTTCTGTTACTCACTTTTAATCCGCATCAGGACCCCTCTAACCCAAGGACATTTTCCAACTCTTCTGGTCCAACATTGCCTGTATACGTACCCGCCACTGCCACTCCTGACAGCGTAATCACATACCACCACTCGCAGGACCCCAGTCATTCCTCCCCGACAGTCCGCCAGGTGGACGATATACAGGTGCTCCTCAAATTCAAACACTTTACCAATGAGGGAATCGACGCCTTGTCCTTAACAGGTTCGCAAGGCGGGTCGACGGTAATTCCCCCACCCCCCTCCCCAATTTTCACTATGTTTACCCCTTATCTCCACTTATGAGCAACGGTCTATTTCAAAAATTTCTTTTTACTTACGTGACGATGGATGTATGTCCCGGAACGTAACGTGGTCTAAGGGCTTCACGATTCCAATGATAGTCTAGGCGTTCTTGATTTAAGCACGATTTTGTTTTATGCCGGAATAACACGTCACCAAGAAGCCGCGGCAGCGGCCTTGTACCAAACGCATGAAAGAGGCCCTCCGCCTGACGACGGAACGGGCGTCGATCACTCCTTATTTAATTGTAATCTTCTATCGAGTGGTAATGGTGGCTATTCTCCGCAACTGCGTACGCGTCGCAATACTTGTCAATGATTGACAAGGAGGAAAAATTCATGCCGGACAGAACATTCTACATATAGATATATATGGGGAGCTTGTGCAGAGCACAGTAGATATAAGACTTTATATAAAGTGACTTACAAAAGTGAACCCATATACCTATTGAATGTCACATCAGGAAATATTCTTGGCAAGGCGAATTGAAGGATTGAATTGAACTGTGCAGGCAGTCCGGATGGTTGTCGGGTCAATTCCAACAGAGAACGTCGATCAATTTTAATTCGGGGAATCAAGTGTGCATGCCCAATGCATTCACTTTGCATTACACAAGTGCTGGATATTCTCCTATCGAATCATTTAACAGTTCACAACTTAGCGTTAAATTTTCGATGCGGATCTCGAGAGTTAACGAGTGATATTCCCGTTTGTCTGAGCTCTGTCAAACACGTGAGGAATAGCGACTCGACTAATATATCCTAGGAACCAGCTGACGAAGCTTCTCGTAGCTTCTAGCGCTCGCAATACTTCAACACTTAGATACTTGTCATTGAGAACAGAAAGTAACCTGAAATTCAATTTTTTGGGTTCGATGCTATATTCAGTCGGAAGATGTCGAAGAAAATCCCACCTTTCAGGGCTCCCTGTCACTGTTCGGGAGAAATTTTCTATCTGTGATAGATTCCGAACAACAAGTGAGCTGTGCCTTAGCTATAAAAAATTGAGTTTGCATATTTTCTATCAATGACTATATAGATGTGGGCTGTTTTACTCACGTGTCGTGAGGTTTCGAGGACCTGTTCTCGATAGAGCGCACTTTCCAATTCAGTTGCGCCTCTTTGAGATATTGTTCGGTAAAATATTTTTAACAATGTGCACATATTGCAGGCCTGACGAGCATTTGGCAGGAGCAATTTGGTGGCAGATCCTTGACCCAGCTAGCGACTTTTTTCATGTTCTCTTTGTGGGCTATCGCGGTTGTAGCTCTCGTATCTACACGCCGAAGCATTGAGACGACGGTACGTGCATATGTGGCTGAAATAGCTCCCTATTGATTGCTGTTATCAAGACGACCACTGCAACTTGTATTACAGACCTATGGGTCTGTAACATTCATTCTAACCTGACTTGTGAATTTACGTGCCATTTTATACAGACTTTTAATCAGGAGGGTTCAAGTCCATGTTTGGGTAACTAAAATTTTCTACATTTCAAATTTAAATACAACCTCAGCTTGATTCAATGCAGTCGGTTCTGGGCTTTTCGGCGCGTGCGACGGTGGTAGTATGTTCTTATTTTCATTTTACCCCTTGGATCATTTACACAGGCATTCTCCAGACTGGAATGTCCCTCCATTAAACCAATTTTCGTATTATAGTGGCCCCTACGAAGACGATGAAAACAAATGTCAATGCACTACGGTGCTTTACTCGCTCATGTCAGCCTGTAGTGCATGTCAGGGACACGGTATCTCGACGTAAACACTCATTACGGATATTTTAATTACCCCACTCATTTGCCATTTACCATCCTCAACAGGTGGAATCAATGGAAGACAAACTGTACAGCTTCGGACATCACAATCGGTCAATTCCCCGTCACAATCCCTTCGGGTTTATCCATTCCTAGCTGGGCCTACCTCGATGTTACTACCCTCGGCGTTTGGGACTCGGCAGCAGCACTTGCCAACCATGATTCTGGGGCGTCGGACAGTACAGTAGCAGGTTCAGCAACTGGAAATCCATCGTCAACTGGAACTCCATCGTCAACTGTAACTCCATCGTCAATTTTAACTCCGCACAAGACATCGAGCCAGACAGGCGCAGTTGCAGGAGGTGTCGCTGGTGGTCTTGTAGGACTTGTCTTGATTGCCATAGCCGTGTACGCCTTAATGAGGCGGCGCAATACCACGCCCCAAGTTTCCATTGGTGATGGGGAAAATTCTGGTCTGGTGGTCAGCCCATCCTCTCCTCGATTCCCCTCGCCAACTGTCCCGATGACCGAGCCGCCGAGACTCTATGTAAAGCCTTTGATGTTAGGACCTTTCCTATAACTCACTTTCATCCTTACCAGGACCCCTCTGATCCGAGTACATTTCCCAACGCTTCTGCTCCAACACTTCGCTCATACGTGCCTGTGGCCGTTGCTCCTGGCAACGTAACGGCATACTATCATCCGCAGAATCTTGGGTCATTACCCCCCAACAGCGAACCCGGTGCACGGTATAGCGGGGTTCCTGAGGTATATGGACGTTAACGGTGATCTAATGGTCATCCCGTCTTTAATCGGTTGGTGATTGAAGACGAGCTGACGGTGATCCCCCCCCAATTTCCACTGTACTGTGGCCTTATCTCCATGTATTCACAACGTTGACTTTAAATGGTTTCACTTTCATAATGTACTTTTGAAACTATGACGTGGTCTAAGGCCTTCGCTATTACTGGGGCAATTTATGGCGTTCTTGATTTGTTGAACGTCTGTGACAAAACTCATATATATTTGTTTAGATGGCCTAAATTATCCAACATCCATGTATGATATTCGTTCATTTCTGTGTCCTTCAAGCGACGGCGTATCATGAGGACACCACTTGAAGCCCACGTGTGAGCAACGGATCCAGTGATTATTATGTAAACGCATACGGTCTACTCTTGACCTTCCACGACATTGCGAAATTTCGGATTGGAAAGATCATTCAACTCTCAACAGGTTTTCTACACAGGGCTAGAAAACAAAAGGAGCATCAAAATCGCAGGGTATGCCGTAAGTTGCACAGCAAAGCCGCGTGCGTGGCACTTCACGGCTTGCAACATCCTGATTAAAATATTTCAACACTTTAATGGTTGATATCAACGCCGAAGAAAATTAGCAATCTGACGTGTGTAAAGTGGTCCCTCTTATCAGTGGTCACGGTGCAGAGCACGTGAATGCATATGCTAGAAGTCTTGTAAGATTTGGCCAACAAAGCTGCCTTTCGAATATATTTGCGGTGTGTCCATGTATGATAGACTGTGTATTTCACGCCGAAACCTTCAAGCCCAACAAAAGTGCCGGAGAAGGGATTGGATGACAAGATAATGTATTTTGCTAATTGCATGCATAACAAAGCTTTGGTTACATAACATCGCTGGTTCGCCACGTCAAATTATTTAACAATTAACAATTCCGATACTGCCGTGAGGAATTGGCTGTCACAGCAAAAAGGCTCGCTTTTTGATGAGGTCTGCCATCACCGAGAGAGGAGCCTTTGGTGCGTAGATCAATAGTGCGCCACATCCAAAGTGATGCGGATTGTAAAATTAATTTACAAATAGTCGGAAACTCAGTATATCGGGCGGTATTCCTGTAATCATGTAGCAGGGACGAATGGCGTGGTTATGGATGAGTATGTTCCATTGGAATGTGTGAAAAATGTCGCAGAAGCATTGGTGCAAAATTTCGGCAGGAAGGTTGATAATCCCCACGGAGTGATAAATAGTAAAATGAAGACTTATTTAGAAAACATCGAGCTGGTCCTGAAGCCTCATATCTACAAGCTTTGATTCCAAGTCAAACTGCGAAATTCACAGCCGATCAGTCACCCTAGCTACCCTAAACCCCCAAGTCCCTATTTCTGGAAATGTCCCTTTGATGAGACTACCCCGGCTCGCAACGGTGCTGTCCTTGATTATCTCGTGTTGAAAAACATTGAAGACGATGAGGAGCCAAGTATAATTCTCTTAAAAATTGTAATAAATCAGACCCATATTGATTAGGAACGCACCTGCATTGGAGTAATAAGTATGCAATATTGTACATCAAATAATATCCTCACGAATTCCACAATTACTAATTCTCTCTCTCTCAACGTGACCATCCAGCAATTTTCTACTCCATTGTTGATGAGTGCTTCATCCTTGGCGCCGTCACTTTGAGCGAATGAGGCTGTAAATCCCTCTTGCGTCCCAGTCAGACGAATAGACCTGAGATCCATCAACACACCGATTGAGAGTCAGCAAGGTAGAAATTCCCGGCGTCTCCCCAGGCAGTGCAGCGCCATATTTGAACAGGCCACGTTTTGAGTCCGCATTACTTCCTAATCAGGAAGGAGGTAGCGGGATATGTGTTAAATTTGATGATGAAACACACCTTTTTATAGGGGGAGTCCACCAATTATTGCAACTTTTCATATGAAGATGCTAATTGTGGACCATGTATTTGGAGGTTAATGTGTGTCAGAACCACTATACACCTCCCAGAGCATCCAACCTATATTGTCAGGAGGTGCTACACTAACTGACACAAGATATTGAGACACAAGTACTTTTATTACAAGTTTATTAAACCCTTGTATATTGTGTATTGCAATAGAGTCAACTCATACTATTTTTAATAATATGTTATCATTGACGGGGCACTGGAGTCCATAATTTGGGTATTATAAGATCTGGGTGACTTCTCGAGTGAAAAGGTCCGTTAATCACTTCAACAACAATTAAACATCACGTCAACCACATTCGCCACCGTTGCGCTCGCCGCTATCTTCGCACCATTGGGCAATCCAGATCCTGTCGTGCTAATTTTTTCTGAACCGTTGCTAATCATGAACGTGAGGCGTTCGAGCTGTTTAAGACAAATAAAGTACACATCTACGACCAAAGCGCCACCCCCCATACTACTGTAGCAGACGGCATCTTAATACACCCGTCTACCAATAATTTGTCCAAGGCAGCAGAATTTGCAAACAAACTTACAGCGATTCTTGGAAAAAAATCCAGCGCTCTATTCTCTACCCCTCTGTCCAAAATCTCAGATTTTATTTAGACGATGGAATAACTTACAATTATCACAACAAATAGTAAAAGCGGTCAGACAAACGTCTTTAATATCGGTGTGCAAGGTCCCCTGTGTCACTGAATTACTCTACTATCATGGATGGCGGCCTTTTTGACATGAGCAACGCAGCCGCAAAGTACACTGATGGATGACTCGGAAAACCTTAATAAATGAAGGAAACCCATGTAATTGAAAAGTGTTGAAAAAAAGGCACCATAGTGTGGTGCTAACACTGAATGGATCCAGGGAATACTTATCAGGGCATCTGATCGATTTGGGTAAATGAAGATGGTGATGCGTTCATGTTCAACTCACGCACCACATGCAGCATGGCCTATCCGAGCCTTTGTCTCAACTTCCGGGATTGTATTTCATCAACTTACTGGACACGACCTTGGTATGGAATCTAATGATGCTTAATGGATTGCCAATTCTACGTCTGATCTTGACCATTTGAGAATAACCCAGCGATCGATTCCAGCTAATCACAGATGTAAATCACCTCATAGGGCATCAGTAAAATGGTATTTGTTCCGGATGGCTCCCGGAGGAGATCCCCCCATTCTAAGAAGCTCCTGGACGTTGTGGAGCGTGTGGAGCATCCCAGAATACCCCTACCTCCTCCCAGCGTTTAATACCATTTTACTGATGGGTATTGCAATCAGTAATTGGTCTAAACTGCACGCCCTTAATGTGACAGATTGAATGTATAAGTGACTTACCCGTAGCTCAAGATGATGGGTATAACTTTGATCATAGTAGAAGCATTCACCAATTCAGTTATACTCCAGGAAGTCAACGAGCGGTATTGGTACTCTCACACAGTGCACTGAAATCGCGTGGAACCACCATGTTGTATCAACGTTTTCTGAGTGAATTACTGCGAGGCTGTGTTGCGTTCCCCGAAGAAGCACTGGGTATTGTAAAACATATACCTGATTAACATGCTTCCCGAGCACCTTTCTTTGCTGTGACCTTGGAAACACGTGAGACTAGGAATAGGAAGTCTAAGTACGCAGGTAGATGCATGTCACCAAATGAATTTTCATGATGATATGATCGTGTTGAGCTCAATAAGTTATATACCATCATGTCAAATTTTCAAGGTCTTTAAATTAAATCTATAAGTGACTTGCAAGTAGCTCAAGATATTGGGTATGACTTTGATCATAGTAGAAGCATTCACCAATTCAACGGTATTGGTACACAGTGCACTGAAATCGCGCGGAACCACAATGGTTTATCAACGTTTTCTGAGTGAATTACTGCGAGGCTGTGTTTCGTTCCCCGAAGAAGCACTGGGTATTGTAAAACATATACCTGATTAACATGCTTCCCGAGCACCTTTCTTTGCTGTGACCTTGGAAACACGTGAGACTCGGAATAGGAAGTCTAAGTACGCAGGTAGATGCATGTCACCGGATGAATTTTCACGATGATCGCGTTTTGAGCTCAATAAATTATATACCATCATGTCAAATTTTCAAGGTCTTTGAATTAAATGTATAAGTGACTTGCTAGTAGCTCAAGATATTGGGTATGACTTTGATCATAGTAGAAGCATTCACCTATTCAGCGGTATTGGTACTCTCACACAGTGCACTGAATCGCGCGGAACCACAATGGTGTATCAACGTTTTCTGACTGAATTACTGCGAGGCTGTGTTTCGTTCCCCGAAGAAGCACTGGGTATTGTAAAACATCGAAGGAGGTATAATATACTTGATTGACATGCTTCCCAAGCACCTTTCTTTGCTGTGACCTTGTAAACACATGAGACTAGGAATAGGGAATATAAGTACGCAGGTAGATGCATGTCACTGGATGAATTTTCCTGATGTTCTGATCGCGTGTTGAGCTCAATAAATTATATACCATCATGTCAATTTTATAAGGTCCTTAAAGTGTGAAAAAGTGCGAAACTGGTACGATCACGGCATCATGCATGTTATTCCGTCGAAAGGTGCAGAGACTGAGTACCGCTGCATGTGATAAGGAGCGTGAAGCTGTCCTTATCCGAGGCTTCAATTGGAGGAAAAGAGAATGTGATACGAGTATTAAATGCAATACGAATGAATCCCTGCCATTGAAATGAGGCATTATCTCGGCTCACAGACCTGTGTTCCTTTCAAACGGATCTTTGATTCAATTAAGTAACACTTGCTTTTGGCAACTTATCTATAGACTATAATTGGTACATATCGCCAAGTTTGCCAAAACCTCGTGTCAAGTAGCCGGGCGTCTTTACTTGCTTCCCAAAACGTGTAGTTTTTGGGCCGAGTTCCTTTACCTGTGCGTCATTCGCCTCGAGGCTCGACGCCGCGTTTCCTCATTGTAGTTGGATAACTTGCACTCTTCTTAGATATCCATTTGCTATTTAACAGGCAGCTTTACAGGAATGCTACCATTTCTCATTCGCCTCACTTACAGTAGCGTTATTCATCTCCTTCACCGCATAATGGGAAACCCCAACGATAAGTTCCTGTTTAATAGCAAGGAGTGCGACTTTCGCGGAGAGCCTAGTACACTTCAGCCTTACCTGGTCATACCTATCCTCATGTCTAGGTCTCTTGACAAAGCCATTGTAGAGCGCATCGAGTTCAACAAGGGGGTCAACAGTCCCGAACACGAATTTCTGCTCTGCCATCTGATCGAAAAATGTGATGATTCAAAACAGACTCCCAGGCGATCGTATGTAGTTGTGGAACGACGTAAGGCAGCGGAGTCCGATAAGGAGAACCCCGCAACAGCTCCAACCCCGGGCCCAACTCCTCCCTCAACCCCTCCCACACCGAAATCCTATAAAACTCCCTCCACAACTGATATTCCATCCACAGTTCCTACTACACCCTCTAAAACATCTAAGGGGGGTGTTCCACAATCTGTGGCGAAAACATCGAAACTTACCATACATTCTTCTTCCAATGTCGGTGCGATTTCTGAAGCCATATCCAACTCCAGCGGGAGAAGACCAGCCTCCGATGTATTCCAGTTTACTAATGATGGCACACTTGACTTTCTCGAGCCATGGCGGAATTTCGACACAATTGAATTCTTGGACCTTCGGAAGGTCAAGACGCCTTTTACTCTAGCCATGCTGGCTACACTGGCCAGAGTGATCCACGACCAGGCTGTTGATTACACAGTAATTCCGAATCAATGTTACTGGTTTTCTGCTTGCATATATCGCTTCGTCTCATCATACACGGGAGTCAAGACTTCAATTAAGAACACGAGACGACCGACGGGTACTTCCCGTCAGGGTATGATTCGAGTGCCTATTCTAATGGGCACAAATGGGCGAAAACCTTCATCGCCAGAATGGTTACCTCTCTTCGAAGAGGCTTGGGCCGAAGACGCCGAACAAATCCATGAGTACAATAAGAAAACAATTTCACAAGAGGTGTGTAGTGTGAAAAAGTCCAGGATAAGCGATGACTCACTCTATTTTATTTCAGGAAAGTCTTCGGATGATCAAAGCAGCCGAGCAAAAGGCCGAGGATGAAAGGAAAGGGCGCGAAGCAGCCGACCAGAAGGCCGAGGATGAAAGGAAAGGGCGCGAAGCAGCCGACCAGAAGGCCGAGGATGAAAGGAAAGGGCGCGAAGCAGCCGACCAGAAGGCCCAGGCAGCCGAGCAGACGGCTGAGGATGAAAGGAAAGGGCGCGAAGAGATAACACAACGTTATGCAGCACTGGAGCGTGCTTATGAACTGGAAAGAAACAAGAATAAGAATTTTGGGCTTTCCATTGGAAACTCTTATAATCAGGTGATGTCCAGGCGGCCGCTGACAGTGGGTTGTCATTTACATCCAGTTCATTTCTAGACTTCGCCATGATATGATCTCTTTCCTTTATGCCGTCAAAATTTCTATGCTGTCTTTTCTTCCATGGCCATCACCTCAGCTCTCGTCCGTTTTCCGCAACACCCCTCCCCACTGCTACGCTGGCCGTGACTACTTACGTTGTATCTCGATATCCGATATCTGTGAATCTATATCCGTCGTCCGTTATATTGATGAGCCGTTAGAGTATTCTCATTTATTTCTTCCATGATTCTGAAGGGAGGAATGGCTTCGCGAGCCTTGGATGCAAGCTCTACTACATGATTGCTTTCCCCTTAAAAGAAAGACGGAAAAAAAAGAAATTTCTAAACAAAGATCGCCTCGAAAATCAAAGCGAGGAAAGACACTGACAAAGTAAGCGGATGAAAGGCGGCTCGCATCGGTTTAAGTTGTTTCTTCTAGATTTTATCTCATACTATATATTACCTCCATAGTCACTCACCCGACCAGATAGAGTTCATACACCTTGCATGGCTTTTATCCCATTTTATCGTAGGAGGGACTGAAAACTTCAAGTTGGACTTGGGGCGAATATTAATGGAATTGAGGGGCTGACGTCTAGTAAGGCCTAGAATTGTCTAGTTCTAGTGGGACGGTGACTAATACGAAGTCGTCTCTGTACTTCAGTTATGCGGGGGGTTGGCAAACTGAAGTGTCAGACCATGGCAGTGCCTGGTATATAAAGGCTGTGCAAGAAAGCTCAATGAGTTCGATGTCAGAATCACTCGTACAATTACAAACAATAGGCGAAACAAACCAGATCATGAGAATATCTAGGATTGTCAACACAGTGAGTGAACTCACTCACACCCCAGTCGCCGGCGACGCTGAATAGCTTGAGCTTGAGGGCTGATGGACGTTTGAGGGGGGAAAGGATGTGTCAATACTGCACAGAACAAGATGTGAGATAGAAACGTACCTGATTTGAATTTGGGTCAAAGCCGGTGAGACCTTATCTATGTAATCCTCAACAGAGAGGATATGATATCTGAGCCTGGCTAATGGGGCTGTTGCTTAAGGACTTTTTTATAGCCATGTGCAGAATCTACTCCATAGACTTGGTCACCTTGACAAAGACGTCATTGTTAATCTGGATCAGAAAAGAGAAACGGGAGATATTAACGGATGTGGTGGATTAGGTCCGTGCGTATATATGAGACCACCGTGAACAGTGGACGTTTGGGTATCCGCTGGGAGGATTGTGCGGGGATCGTGGGGTTGGGGCCTATAAAAGGGTAGGCCTGACTAGGGTGGTGCTTGCCAAGTGATGCGGGCATCGGATACTCGAGCTTGACGATCTGATTGAGATGGTTTGCTGTGACTACGTTTCTACCGAATCTATTCGTACACATGAGCTCCAATATTACGCTCAGATATAATCATTGCATCTTTTTTCCGCACTTTCGCAGTGACAACAATGTCACATACCTCATGATCATCTAACGACAAAGTTATCCAGCCCTACTGTGGTATTGGGGGAAATGGGGAATGGTCACATGCACAAGACTACTCACGATGACGTTGAGAATATTTGGTTCATTGTGAGTTGTGATGTATATACGAACCTGTGAGAAAGATTTTTTAGCACACCCCTTCAAAATGCACTTGAGCAGCAGTATTCAGGTGGCGACAGTGCATTTGTTGAGAGTATCAATGAACAATAGGTGAGACCTGGCCTTTTATGCAGTGGGTCGTAAACAGGTTGTTGAAGACAAAAGGCACGGCATATATGTGGCAGGGTCAACACATATTTGGGGACTGTCTGAATAACGGTGATACCAGTGTGGTAACAACATGATCGGTTGTCACGATCAGGCTCCACTCATCCACACGTCTCACATATGAGCACATGGTCCTTTTGTTTATGTAGAATATATAAAGGGATAACCTACATAGCTTAACCTCAGTCCGTTATACTTATACGAGACTGAGGTGAGCACAGAACAATCCTTTCTCTCTTAGTATATGCGCTTACTGTATACAATAGCTCTTCTTAGGTACACATTATATGAGTCCATTATACTTATACAAGACTGAGCTCTTCTTAGGGACTATATATTTCAACAGGTTATGGGCCTTTGTCCCTACTGAGACACTTACCCAACTTTTTTCCCGCCGCCATGTCTATGCCGGCCTCTACCCTGTCCATCCCTCTGTTGCGCACGTCTGTTGTTTATGCAGATACTAAGCTCGATAAGGATTTGGGAAACTACTCTGAATGGTACCACAGTGCTCGGCACTACCTCATGGTCACTGGCCTCATTTCCTATGCCCTTGGCACCACCCCCTCCCCAGTATCTTCCAATCCTCTTGCTACGCAGAACCTGGGCTGCGAATGATGGCCTCGCCCATGCCTTGATCCTCTCGACCCTGTCCAGGGCTGAGTGGGACTTCGCCGAGCCAATTCAGGGTGTGAAGACCTGTTGGGACGCCCTTCTGCTTCGCCATCAGAACGAGGGGCCCATTTACCAGGTGCAACTGATCCAGGAGGCCCTCACTCTCCAGTGTTCCAAGTCAATCTCTCTCTCTACTACCACCTCCCAAATATGCCGTGCCATCTCCCGTGCGTTCGAGATGGGCCAGCTCACTGAGGACCTTTTTAAGTGCATCACCTTATTGAACTCCCTTGGGGATTTTCCCCATTTACGCTCCTTGATCACACGAGACCTTTCTGAGTCCTCTGCATTTACCCCTTACACTTCCACCCGCATTATCCTCTTGCTCAAGAATGAGCAGTGCCTTCTTGCATCTGATACCCAGCATACTGCGCCTGCGGACGCCGTCGCCCTTTCAACACAATCCGCTTCCCTGACATGTCCTGTTGTTACCTGTAGCAACCCAAATTGCCGCAAACAGGGACACACGATCACATACTGTGTTTCAGCTGGGAGGGGGATGGCTGGCAAAAGCATCGAAGAAGGCAAAGCTGCCTGGCGCAGGGATCTGGAAGCTAAGAAATCCGGAAATTCTATACCTGCACCTGCAGGTAAGTTCCCCATCAGCATCACAGGTGCGAACAGTCAAGTCTTTACCGCATATATGGACACACCCCTACCCACTGATGCAGCTTTCGCTGGTACCATGATTGAGGAGCCTGCCATGGTGATGACACCTTCTGATCAGGCTGAATATGCTGGATGGATAGCCACCGATGATAACCCACATGTCACCGTAAATTGGAACCTACATAGTTTTCCAGTGGGCACATCGGCGCTGGCCACTGTCACAACCGTCACATGTCACATATTGTCACAAACATTCAAAGGTAACTTTCAACAACTCTTCGACCTATCGAATTCGACTCGACAAACTGAACATTATCCGACACCATCGAATCTCTTTCGACATGTCTCATTTCGACGTCATATATGATTTCATAATTAGTTCATAACATAGTCATAACGATATGACGAAAAGCATAAAAGGGCTACGAAAGGAGCGAGGGAAGTCAGTCGAAATATCTGTATATTAGTGATATTAGTAATCTACTTTGTCGCAACTTCTTCGACAAATACTTCCATGAGTTCTCGTGACTGGTACTAGCCTCTTACTTCATCGACAGGGCAAATATATACTTTGTCGAACGAGGCTTCCGAGTTCAATTAGTAGAATATTATTCGATTCTATCGAAGAATAATCGATTCGTGACAGTATATTTCGACTATCAACTGTTGATGAAGCCCAGGACGCGATCCGAGACTACCAAAGCATCAAGTTCCACAGCACTTCAATCCGTGGCTCCCACTCCTTCACCAAGAGTTATTCGGCCATCACGAATTCCAGTTTCTCCTTTAACTAAAACTAGGAGAACTGCGATGTCTTCAATCTGAGAACCCGAAGAAGTTTGAGAAGAATCGGTCTTACCAATTCAAGAATCTGAATCCCCTTTAACTCCTTTGCCCGAATCTCCACGACCTGAACCTGTTACGTCTGAGGATGAAACAATGTTTCGACATTTCGGAGATGCACTTGGAAAAGTATTGAAGGACCAGATAGTTTCGAAGGAGCATGAAATCCCAGTGAATAAGCCCGAAGAGTTTACTGGAGAAGAACCTTCGACATTGAAGAATTTTATCGCTCAATGTGAAATGGTCTTTCGATCTCGACCAAAATCGTTTGAATCCGATCAATCGAAAATTATGATGGTAACTTCATATTTTCGGAAAACGGCTCAAGAGTGGTGGCAACCTTTTTTATTAAATCCCCCAATTCCTCTGCCATCTTTCCTTGTGGATTATCTCGACTTTCTAGATGAATTATATGCTCAGTTTGGAGAAATCGATGCAGAAGGAGAAGCCGAAGAAAAACTCGATAATATTCGAATGAAAGCTCATCATCATGTTGCGAAGTATTCGATTCAATTTACAAGTCTCGCTGCTCAAACTCGATATGACGAATTCACTTTACGACGAAGATTTTATAAAGGACTTCCAAATTGAATTAAGGATGAAATAGTGAAGCTTCAAGTTCAGCCTGAAAGTTTTGCCGAACTGCGAACGGCAGCCCTTCGACTGGATTCTTATTATTGGATGTGAGAGAATGAATGACAACGTGAAACCGAATCAAGTTTGACTCCGCGAAGATTTGAAAGAAGACAATCGACGACGCCTACGACGTATCCTTCGACATCACAAATATTTTCAATTTCAAAACCGGCACCTTCAACTTCAAGAACATTTAGGCCTTTGACTCAAGCGAAACCATCTTTGACAATTGTAGGACCTGATGGACGATTACTTCCTGCCAAACGAGACAGAAGATTTAAAGAAGGGTTATGTATATTATGTGGGGAGAAAGGTCATTCGGCAAGGGATTGTCTGAAAAGAAAAACTTGTCAAATTGCAAAAGGACGAATCATTGAGGTCCAAGATTCGACAACTCAATCCGACCAGTCAAATCAAACATCGAATGTTAAATCGGAAAATTGAAAAGGGATACTCTTCAGGTGTGTGAAGAGTATCGAAGAAGACTCGATCATGCCGAAAAAGATTCCTGTGTAATATTACGAGCGATAACAATTTCTGATTCTTTAATTATTGAACTTAAATCGAAAAAAATTCCCAAAATGAAAGCATTAATTGATTCAGGATCTAGTCATCTTTTTATGGACAAACCGTTTGCATGACAAAATAATCTATCTTTCGACCAATTGAAAAATCCATTCTCATTAAAATTAATCGATGGATCAATTCCGACATCAGGACAAATCACGTATACGACTACATTACAAGTTTACTTTCCATCTGGACAAATTCAAGAATTACAATTCTTTCTAACCAATCTCGACTTGTCTTGTCAAGTGGTATTAGGACTCAACTGGCTGAAGCAATACAATCCTGCGATTGACTGGCGATCTGGCCATATATCGTTCGAACCTACTTCGACACCTTCGACAAATCTGAATCCGATTCAACCGTCAATCAAAATGTTATCGGAAGAGAAGCATGCTTCGACCTCGGCGAGTCAATTTTCGACATCTGAGAAAATCCGTGAAGAATCAAAATCTGAGACTGTTAATCCAAATATTAACATAGTCAATCAAAAGACTTTCTTACGAGCTGCGAAAGCAAAAGACTCTCAAACCTTTGTGGTCTTCATTCGCGATGAATCTTTCAAGACTTGTAAGGCCTCTGGTGCAAAAACTATGACTTCGACTTCATTCGACATACTGAACGTTCCGACCGAATATTCCGACTTCTCGGATGTTTTCGACAAAAAAGAAGCTGAAGCTTTACCTCAACATTGAAGTTATGATCACGCTATCCCATTAGAAGAAGGAACTATTCCACCTATGGGTC
This sequence comes from Hysterangium stoloniferum, assembly GCA_015178975.1. NCBI lineage: Eukaryota > Fungi > Basidiomycota > Agaricomycetes > Hysterangiales > Hysterangiaceae > Hysterangium > Hysterangium stoloniferum. The sequence goes on from WHVD01000128.1 coordinate 213,622, forward strand.
TGATCTATTCGTTATCCGAGACAGAACTTCAAGTGCTATGAGAATATCTCCAGGAAAACCTTTTGAAGAAGTTTATTCGATCATCGCAATCTCCCGCCGGCACACCGATTTTGTTCGTTAAGAAGAAAGACGGAAGCCTACGACTTTGCGTCGACTATCGAGGACTTAATAAAATCACACGGAAAAATCGATATCCACTTCCTTTAATTCCTGATCTTTTGGATTGACTTCAAACGGCGAAATATTTTACGAAAATCGATCTCTGAGGCGCTTATAATTTAGTTAGGATTGCTCCAGGAGATGAGTGGAAAACAGCCTTTCGGACTTGATATGGATCTTTCGAATATTTGGTTATGCCTTTTAGACTATGCAACGCTCCGGCAACCTTTCAACAATTAATGAATGAAATATTTTCAGATTTACTTGATATTTGAGTAATTATCTATCTCGACGACATACTAATATTTTCCGACAATCTCGAAGAACATTTACGACAAGTTTGAGAAGTTCTTCGACGGCTTCGACAAAAATCGATTATTTGCAAAACCTGAAAAATGCAAATTTCACAAAACCAGTGTCGAGTTTCTAGGATACGTTATTTCTCCTCAAGGCGTATATATGGATGAAGAAAAATTCAAAGTTATTCAAGACTGGCCCGAACTGCAAAAAGTCCACGACATTCAATCATTTTTAGGATTCGCCAATTTCTATCAAAGATTTATTCCAAGTTATTCTGAAATCGTTTTACTGTTGACTCGACTTACTTGAAAAAAGGTTCAATGGCATTTCGACGAAAAATGTCGACATGCATTTAACTATTTGAAAAAAGAATTTACTACAGCTCCGATTTTAATTCATTGGAATCCAGACTATAAACCTATACTCGAAACTGACGCTTCTGATCATGCTATAGCTTCAATATTTTCTATGCAGACTCCCGATAACGAGATTCATCCAGTCGCTTATCATTCAAGAACTCTTTTGACCTCCAAAATTAACTACAACACTTACGATAAAGAATTATTAGCAATATTTGAATCTTTCAAAATTTGGCGACATTATTTTGAAGGAACAAAAGAACCAATTGAAGTTTTAACAGATCACAAGAATCTCGAATATTTTGCAACAACTCGAATTTTGTCTCGACGACAAGCTCGATGGGCAGAATATTTATCGACCTTTAATTTGATTATTCGATTTCGACCGGGAAAACTAAATTTGAAAACAGATGTTCTTTCCAGAAGAAATGATGTTTATCCAAATGAACCTGACTACTCAAAAAAGAATCCGACTAACCTTCGACCGGTATTTACGAATGAGCAAATTCAAGCTTCCTTACGTGCAACATACTATCTTCCAATAGCGAGAAAAGCTACTCTTATTATGGATACGGATCAACTATTGAAAGATATATTCAAAGCTCAAAAAGAAGACCAATTTACTCTCGACAAGATTTGACAGATTTCCGATGGTACCGAAGAAGATTGGCAGAAGAATGAACAAGACTTTTTATGTTTCCAAAACAGAATTTACGTTCCCGATTATCAAACTCTCCGACTCCGAATTCTTCAATCACGACACGATCATATTACTGCAGGCCATTTCGGTCAAACGAAAACGTATCGAACAATATATCGAGATTTCTTTTGGCCACGACTCCGACAAGATATTCAAAATTTTATTCGATCATGCGTAATGTGTAAAAAATCGAAAACTCCACAACATCGACCCGTTGGATTACTTAAGCAACTTCCGATCCCTCTTTGACCATGGCATTCGATCTCAATGGATTTTATTGAACAATTACCGACCTCGAATGGTTACGACTCAATACTCGTAATCGTCAATCGACTTTCGAAACAAGCAATATTCATTCCAACTTATACTACGATCAATGCCCCCAAACTCGCTTGACTTTTCGTATTACATGTCTTTTCAAAACATGGAGCCCCCAGTCATGTAACTTCTGATCGAGGATCCGAATTCGTATCGCATTTCTTTCGATCTCTTGGAACAGCACTCGACATGAAATTACATTTCACTTCGGGATATCATCCTGAAGTCGATGGACAAACCGAACAAGTCAATCAAACCCTCAAACAATATTTACGAATATATTCCAATTATCAACAAGACAATTGGGCCGAATTACTTCCTTTAGCCGAATTCACTTACAACAATGCACCTTCCAAAACAACTGGTGAAACACCATTTTTTGCTAATAAAGGTTATCATCCATTGTTAGAAATTCACCCTGAAAAAGATCTAGCTTCCGCTCTAGCTCATGATTATACGACAGATCTCGAAGCTCTACATAAACATCTCAAATCAAATATCCAGAAAGCGCAAATATGTTATCAAAAATATTTCGACATACATCGGAAAGAGTCTTTCGACTTTCCGATCCATTCTCAAGTCTTTGTATGATCCGACTTCATTCGAATGACTCGACCATTGAAAAAATTATCGGAAAAATTATTAGACCCCTTTGAAATCATTGCTCAACCAGGATCTCATTCATATACATTAAAACTCCCCAATCATCTCAAAGGAATTCATCCCGTCTTTCATGTCTCAATGTTAGAACCATTTTATCCCAATACTTTCCCAAATCGAAAACAACCTCCTCCTCCACCAATTTATGTTGAAGAAGAACCTGAATATGAAATTCGAGAAATTTTGGATTCAAAATTCGACAAAAGATATAAAGATTCATTACGATATTTAGTTGCTTGGTTAGGATATGAAGGAACAGACGAAGAAACTTCGTGGTTAGGCTCTCAAGATCTCGAACATGCTTTCGACCTTATCGAAGAATTTCATCAAAAATATCCAAATCTTCCACGACATTAAAAATTTCATTCAATTATCTTTCGACTCTTATTTTGACATCTATCTGACAAAATCGAAAAAAATATCAAATGCAAAAAACATCAATTATATCAGAATTTTAAGTATTTATAAATCTTCAATCCCTTCCTCTCTCAATTCCGCCACCTTATCCAACCATGCCCCCTAAATCTTCCACTATTAACGCTAATGTCAGTCTCTTCACTAAAATCACCACTTTCAACCAATTTCTTCGACAAACCCGAAAAATCCTTTCTGAACACTTTCACCTCACTGATTAAATCTTCCATGGTTTCCTCCAACTTTGACATCCTTTCGCCAATCGATTTTATTTCTTTTTCCAAGTCCCTGTCCGACCGATGTTCCAACCTTCTCGACCATCTAGAAAAATTCGACATTCTTGACATAATGTTGCGACGACTATTCTTCCTTTGCCCCAGTTTACGAATTCCTGCACTACCATTTTCACTTTCATTTTCCGATTCTTCGATCATGTTTCAACTCTTTTTTCAGTTTCGACGCGGTTTTCCGGCTGGCCTATTTACAGTCCAATAACAGGCCCAATGCAATCAATTGCACCGATCGCAATTCGACGACGTGTTACTTTTCTTGCACACGAAATTCGTGTTAAAACACATTGTGCAACTGGAAAAAACAAATTAGCAAAATTCAACAAAAATTCAACAAAAACAAAAAATTACAAATTTTCCGATTTTGCTTCAAATTCCCATTGCATCCCAATTCCCTTACGAGTCGCCTTATTGAATGGTTCTTCGCAATCTTCTATTCACGTTTTGGGAATTTCTTCTAAAAAAATAACTAATTAACTAATTTTGAAGAAATCCCACAAACGACTTACCAACCGCATCAACAATTTCATTCCTATCCTCAAAACCCAAAAACTCGGATCCTGATTCGAGTTGATCGACTTCTATATCAGACATTGATTGAAAAACACGAAAATAGACGATGAAAAAACTTTTCAAACTCTGACCTCGTGGGCTCGGTCACAAAGGGAGAATACTGTCACAACCGTCACATGTCACATATTGTCACAAACATTCAAAGGTAACTTTCGACAACTCTTCGACCTATCGAATTCGACTCGACAAACCGAACATTATCCGACACCATCGAATCTCTTTCGACATGTCTCATTTCGATGTCATATATGATTTCATAATTAGTTCATAACATAGTCATAACGATACGACGAAAAGCATAAAAGGGCTACGAAAGGAGCAAGGGAAGTCAGTCGAAATATCTGTATATTAGTGATATTAGTAATCTACTTTGTCGCAACTTCTTCGACAAATACTTCCGTGAGTTCTCGCGACTGGTACTAGCCTCTTACTTCATCGACAGGGCAAATATATACTTTGTCGAACGAGGCTTCCGAGTTCGATTAGTAGAATATTATTCGATTCTATCGAAGAATAATCGATTCGTGACAGCCACATTGGCCCCTCCCCTTCTTGGCTCACCTCCCATTCCACACCCCTTCTGGCTTGATACAGGCGCCAGTATACATGTATCACCAGACCATACCGACTTTATCTCCTTACGCACCATATCCCCACACCCTGTCACAGGCCTGGGGGGGGTCATCGGTCATGGCTATCGGATTGGGCGATGTTCACCTTCGCATTGAGAATGGGACCCACATTATTCTCCGTGATGCTCTTTACATCCCTACTGCATCCGTTCAACTTATCTCTGTCAGGTGTATCACTAGAGATTCCAACATGACTGCTCATTTCAGTCATTCCTCATGCTGGCTCACGAGTTCTTCTGGTGCAACCATTGCACAAGGCTCACTACTTCCCCACAGGAACTTATATTCCTTAACATTACAGTCTACTGCCTCTGACCAGGTTTTCTTCTCCCCTGGTTGTCCTGATCTTGCCATATGGCACCGCCGTTTGGGTCACACGAATTATCAATCCATCCTGGATATGGTCAAAAATGGTCTCATCAAAGGTGTGCCACTCTCCACTCACCAGCATCCACCCAAGTGTGATTTTTGCATCCTTGGAAAGCAGACCAAAAATTCTGTACCCAAGGTGAGAGCACAGGGAGATGGGCATAAGGCTACAAGGCGCTTGGAAAAGGTCTGGGTGGATTTGGCAGGTCCTAATGATGTTGCATCCCACACAGGATCATTATATATTATGAATATTATTGATGATTACTCACATTACCCCTGGTCAATCCCACTAACCCATAAAAGTGATGTTTTTCTGGCACTCCAGACCTGGGAACGTGCATGGGAGGCGGAGACCGGCCTGAAAGTCGGAGTGTACAGGACAGACAATGGTGAATTAAAAAGTAATTGAATGCAACAGTGGCTCGAGTCTCGTGGGACCTGCCACAAATACACAGCACCTTATACATCTGTGCATATAGGCCGTGTCGAGCGCATACACCGTACTTTAATGGGGAAGGCATGTACTATGCGTATATATGCTGGCTTACCTGCCCAATTCTGGGAGGAATTTTACCTTACTGCGACTCATGTACACGCAAAAACTACTACAGTTCAACTTCAGAAATGATCACCTTGGGAACTTTGGCATGGCCGGTCACCGGATGTCACTTATTTACGGCAGGTGGGGTGCCGGGCATTCATCCTCATCCTCAGCAAACATAACCCCAAAGTATATGAGCAATCAATCAAATGTATTCTTCTAGGATACGAACCCAACATGAAGGTGTATCGATACTACGACCCAAAGACAAATTTGATTTATGTCTCTTACCACATGCGATTCCTTGAAAGTCACGATGGCCACATTAGGCCAAGCCTGGGCTACATTACCACCACCGCACATCCCATTAACTCATGTTATGAACCCCTCACCACCGCCGTTGGATGACTCTGAGCTGATCATTCCTACACCTAGTACCTCCAATGTGCCACCAGCTCTCCCTATCCCAGGTACCGATTTGATACCCCCTGTCCCTCCTGTCCCAGCACTCCCTATGCCCACTGACATTGACATCTGTCAGTCCAATCACATAGCCACGTGCATTGCAGATCACCCCTCCTGGGTAGCTACTTCTGTCCAGGCTTCCATTGACAGTGCAGCCCATGTGCATGCACAGAAAGAACAGTGTCGCCTTGCTCTTCAGCAATTGCATGCAGACGTTGTTGACATTCCTGATGACACAGAGGAGCCGGGGGGGCTGGCCAAGTCCCATGAGGATGTATTAGCTGTGATCTCTAGTGGTTCAGTGCCCTATGAGATGGACCCACTTACCTGGGAGGAGGCCAGGGATTCACCTCATGGTGATGCTTGGCATCTCAGCTACCAGGAGGAACTTGCGTCTCTGAAAAGTATGAGAGTATACAGGTTAGTTCCACTGTCTGATGTCCCCTCGGGCACCAAGATCCATAAGGGCAAGCCTGCTTTTTATGTCAAATGGAATGCCCTAGGTGAGGTGACTCGGTGCAAGACTAGGCTGGTGTTTCGGGGGTACGAGCAGGTTCATGGCCGGGATTACACTAAAACAACCTCACCTACAGCTCGGATGGAGTCGTGGTGACTTCTCCTGCATATCGCAGCGCATTTTGGTTGGGATGCAAAACAGATTGATGTCAAGACTGCTTTCCTATATGGCCTACTCCCTGATGATGAGACTCAATACATGTATCAACCAGCGGGCTTTGAAGAAGCAGGAAAGGAGTCTTGGGTTTGGCATCTTCTCTGGGGTTTGTATGGCATGAAACAAGCTGGCTGCATCTGGAATCAGACCATGCATGACAAGATGGTGGAATGGGGGTTCACACAATTGTCCAGTGAGTCATGTATATATTACCGCCACACCTCGCAGGGCACAATAATTGCTGCTGTCCATGTGGATGACTATTTGTCCATTGCATCCTCCCAGGCCAAGAATGAATGGTTCAAAGCACAGATGTGAGAAGCTTGGACCATTTCTGACCTCGGGGAAGTCAGTTTCATCGTCGGTATTGCGGTTGAATGGGACCGGTCAAATCACACCGTTAAACTCTCCCAGACTGCACTTATCGATCGGATTATTTCCCAGTTTGGCCAGTCTGACTCTTCTCCTCTCTCCATCCCCATGGTCCCTGGCCTGAAATTGCAGCGCGTCCTTCATTCTGCCCTTCCCCCAGATGATCAGGAGCACCTCTCTAAACTCCCATATCGCTCTCTCGTCGGGTCCCTCCTCTACTTAGCTATTTCCACCCAGCCCGACATCTGTTATGCTGTCCAGCAACTTTCCCAGTACCTTGACTGCTACTCATACGAACACTGGAATGCTGCCGTTTGGGTCATATGCTACCTCAAAGGCACTCGGACCGTGCAACTCCACCTTGGGGGCCCTTCCCCCATACAGCTGGTGGGCTACAGTGATTTGGATTGGGCCAACTGCCTCGACACGCGTAGGAGTGTGGGGGGGTTTGTATTCTCCTTGGGCTCTGACGTCGTGTCTTGGAATGCCCGAAAACAAAAAACAGTTGCTGCGTCTTCCTGCAAAGCCGAGTACATCGCAGCCTTCGCTGCCACGAAAGAAAATGCATGGTTGCGGTCAGTCTTTTCTGGTATTAACCTCCCTTTTAGGGACCCTACAGTAATCCATTGCGACAATAACACCGCCATTTGCCTCTCAGAGGATCCACTGCTACATGATCGAGTCAAGCACATCGACATAAAATACCACTTTATTCGAGAATGTGTAGAGTCCAAAGCACTAAACCTCAAGTACATAAACACTAAGAATAACCTGGCTGACATATTCACTAAGGCACTAGAGAGCCCACCATTTGTGCGACTTTGAGGACTCCTAGGCCTACAATAGGTATAGAATACAGGAGGAGTACTGCGGTGAGGAGGAGTGTTGAAGACAAAAGGCACCACATATATGTGGCAGGGTCAGCATATTTGGGGACTGTCTGAATAATGGTGATACCGGTGTGGTAACAACATGATCAGTCGTCACGATCAGGCTCCACTCATCCACAGGTCTCACATATGAGCACATGGTCCTTTTGTTTATGTAGAATATATAAAGGGATAACCTACATAGCTTAACCTCAGTCCGTTATACTTATATGAGACTGAGGTGAGCACAGAACGATCCTTTCTCTCTTAGTATATGCACTTACTGTATACAATAGCTCTTCTTAGGTACAAATTATATGAGTCTGTTATACTTATACGAGACTGAGCTCTTCTTAGGGATTATATATTTCAACACAGGTTGCATCCATCACCGAGAAAAGCCCTAGCTCCAAAAGATTTTAGGATATTCAGTAGAGGCTTATTATATATCCACTCCGCCAAATGTTTGAACGGACTCATCTCATTAGTCCGTGTTCTTTGCAATGGGAGTGTTTCTCCTGTTAAGCTCCTAAACCCTAAACCCTAAACCCTAAACGCCATCGTGGAGTCAGCTCCTGCCGCCTTTGTCTCTTGCCACCATCATCTTGAGTATTACTCGGCCTTCCCTTGAGTAAATTTTCTTTTCCCGCCATCCCACTCTTTCCAGTTCGTTTTATTGCCCTAAAACTCATAGTTTAGATTGATTTTTCATGTATTTACTATTAGTTTGGCATGCTGTTGGGGCTCGTTCATCCAAATATGGACGAGGACAAAGACAGTTAACGATCCAACATGTGAGTGGCGGGTTTAGAATCCAAGCAACTTGTGGATCTTTAAAAGATCCATAAGCGAGTTAAATTCGGTTAAGGATCTAATATGTGATTGCAGGATTTAGAATCCAATGAACTTTTGGATCCTCAAAAGATCCCTAACCAATTTCAACTCTTATATGGATTCAATGGATGATTGTTGGAGTTTATATAAAATAAAGCTCTACTATGGATCCTAAATTTTTGGAGGGGGGTTGTCCGGGTGCATTGTTCTTCAGTGGATCAGTGTTTCAGGGGCTCCGCTATTTCTTTCCAGTACTCTTTCAACATTGCCATTTTCTTTCTCCAGTCAGAACCAAGGAAGCATTTCCTGGGGGAAGAAATGCTGGCGACAAGGGTTATGGTGCACGAACAACGATACTGGTGTGGCAACACTTTGCTTCTACTGTAACTTTCTTGTTAAGACTTATTCATCTTCCTCTTTCCAATTCACGACACCATCTCTAGCACTGGTGTTCGAATGCCACGGCTTGAATGCATTTTGAAGGGTGGTTTGAAGCTTTTTCACATGTTTGCATTTACATGATGACTTGCAATAAACCAGATATTTTTGAGGTCATTCAAATCCCAGTTATGGCAAATACATTATACACAAGGTTATATGCACTTCCATCATGTATAAGATATTTACTATAACTGGGATTTTGAATGACCTCGAGAATACCTGGTTTCTTGCGAGTCGTCATGTATATGCCCACGTACGAGAAAGATTCTACGGCACAGCGGGGAATTAATGTCCTTTGAGATGTGTATTGATTGACCCATGATAGGTGAGCTCTTAACCTCGACGATAACCCCGTAACCATACTTTTCTGAATATTACTAGCACATTCATACAGCTTTCTGCACCTGGGGGAAGATAACCTATTGACGCTGAAGGCGCGCTCGTCGCTATGTATTCGGCTCGGGCTTATTCCCTCGCTCGAATAGCTAGTCGTGTCAATGCCCGAAATAATGCAACGAGTGAGCGGTGCCCCTTAGTCGGACGCGACATGCCTACCCGTTCTAGTCCGACAGTTCTGACGTTATCGGTACACTGGAGAGTTCGAATGAGGTCCGTGGAAACGAGTAGATTAGACAAGTGTTTCAGGGCGAATACTCTTGTGCTCCCAATGTTGGGGACCCTGCAGCGGCACTTGCTGCCCATAATTCCGGCGCGCCGGATTCTACGGCGGCACCTTCAGCTACTGGGGCTCCAGCTTCAGCCAGAACTGTGAGAAAGAAATCGAGCCATGCAGGTGCGACTGCAGGGGGAGTCGTTTGTGGTCTCATAGGACTTTCCTTAATTACCATTGGTGTATTTATTTTAATGAGGCGGCGCAATACCACGACAGTGTCCAATGGTGGTAGGGAAAAGTTCGATGTGGCGGCCAGCCCAACCTCGTCCCGCGGGTTCCCCTGGCCAACCTTCCCAATGCAGGCCGACTGGCGAAGATATTATCTAAATACCTCGTGTTACCTCGTTTTGGGGCTTTCTGTTATTCACTTTTAATCCGCATCAGGACCCCTCTAACCCAAGGACATTTTCCAACTCTTCTGGTCCAACGTTGCCCGTATACGTACCCGCGACTGCCACTCCTGACAGCGTAATCACATACCACCACTCGCAGGACCCCAGTCATTCCTCCCCGACAGTCCGCCAGGTGGACGATATACAGGCGCTCCTCAAATTCAAACACTTTACCAATGAGGGAATCGACGCCTTGTCCTTAACAGGTTCGCAAGGCGGGTCGACGGTAATTCCCCCACCCCCCCTCCCCAATTTTTGCTATGTTTACCCCTTATCTCCACTTATGAGCAACGGTCTATTTCAAAAATTTCTTTTTACTTACGTGACGATGGATGTATGTCCCGGAACGTAACGTGGTCTAAGGGCTTCACGATTCCAATGATAGTCTAGGCGTTCTTGATTTAAGCACGATTTTGTTTTATGCCGGAATAACACGTCACCAAGAAGCCGTGGCAGCGGCCTTGTACCAAACGCATGAAAGAGGCCCTCCGCTGACGACGGAACGGGCGTCGATCACTCCTTATTTAATTGTAATCTTCTATCGAGTGGTAATGGTGGCTATTCTCCGCAACTGCGTACGCGTCGCAATATTTGTCAATGATTGACAAGGAGGAAAAATTCATGCCGGACAGAACATTCTACATATAGATATATATGGGGAGCTTGTGCAGAGCACAGTAGATATAAGACTTTATATAAAGTGACTTACAAAAGTGAGCCCATATACCTATTGAATGTCACATCAGGAAATATTCTTGGCAAGGCGAATTGAAGGATTGAATTGAACTGTGCAGGCAGTCCGGATGGTTGTCGGGTCAATTCCAACAGAGAACGTCGATCAATTTTAATTCGGGGAATCAAGTGTGCATGCCCAATGCATTCACTTTGCATTACACAAGTGCTGGATATTCTCCTATCGAATCATTTAACAGTTCACAACTTAGCGTTAAATTTTCGATGCGGATCTCGAGAGTTGACGAGTGATATTCCCGTTTGTCTGAGCTCTGTCAAACGCGTGAGGAATAGCGACTCGACTAATATATCCTAGGAACCAGCTGACGAAGCTTCTCGTAGGTTCTAGCGCTCGCAATACTTGAACACTTAGATACTTGTCATTGAGAACAGAAGGTAACCTGAAATTCAATTTTTTGGGTTCGATGCTATTTTCAGTCGGGAGATGTCGAAGCCTTTGAGGGCTCCCTGTCACTGTTCGGGAGGAATTTTCTATCTGTGATAGATTCCGAACAACAAGTGAGCTGTGCCTTAGCTATAAAAAATTGAGTTTGCATATTTTCTATCAATGACTATATGGATGTGGGCTGTTTTACTCACGTGTCGTGAGGTTTCGAGGACCTGTTCTCGATAGAGCGCACTTTCCAATTCAGTTGCGCCTCTTTGAGATATTGTTCGGTAAAATATTTTTAACAATGTGCACATATTGCAGGCCTGACGAGCATTTGGCAGGAGCAATTTGGTGGCAGATCCTTGACCCAACTAGCGACTTTTTTCATGTTCTCTTTGTGGGCTATCGCGGTTGTAGCTCTCGTATCTACACGTCGAAGCATTGAGACGACGGTACGTGCATATGTGGCTGAAATAGCTCCCTATTGATTTCTGTTATCAAGACGACCACTGCAACTTGTATTACAGACCTATGGGTCTGTAACATTCATTCTAACTTGACTTGTGAATTTACGTGCCATTTTATACAGACTTTTAATCAGGAGGGTTCAACAAGTCCATGTTTGGGTAACTAAAATTTTCTACATTTCAAATTTGAATACGACCTCAGCTTGATTCAATGCAGTCGGTTCTGGGCTTTTCGGCGCGTGCGACGGTGGTAGTATGTACTTATTTACATTTTACCCCTTGGATCATTTACACAGGCATTCTCCAGACTGGAGTGTCCCTCCATTAAACCAATTTTCGTATTATAGTGGCCCCTACGAAGACGATGCAAACAAATGTCAATGCACTACGGTGCTTTACTCGCTCATGTCAGCCTGTAGTGCATGTCAGGGACACGGTATCTCGACGTAAACACTCATTACGGATATTTTAATTACCCCCCTCATTTGCCATTTACCATCCTCAACAGGTGGAATCAATGGAAGACAAACTGTACAGCCTCGGACATCACAATCGGTCAATTCCCCGTCACAATCCCCTCCGGTTTATCCATTCCTAGCTGGGCCTACCTCGATGTTACTACCCTCGGCGTTTGGGACTCGGCAGCGGCACTTGCCAACCATTATTCTGGGGCATCGGACAGTACAGTAGCAGGTTCAGCAACTGGAACTCCATCGTCAACTGGAACTCCATCGTCAACCGTAGCTCCATTGTCAACTGTAACTCCACACAAGACATCGAGCCAGACAGGCGCGATTGCAGGAGGTGTTGTTGGAGGTGTTGTAGGACTTGCCTTGATTGCCATGGCTGTGTACGCCTTAATGAGGCGGCGCAATACCCCGCCCCAAGTTTCCATTGGTGATGGGGAAAATTCTGGTCTGGTGGTCAGCCCATCCTCTCCTCGATTCCCCTCGCCAACTGTCCCGATGACCGAGCCGCCGAGACTCTATGTAAAGCCTTTGATGTTAGGACCTTTCCTATAACTCACTTTCATCCTTACCAGGACCCCTCTGATCCGAGTACATTTCCCAACGCTTCTGCTCCAACACTTCGCTCATACGTGCCTGTGGCCGTTGCTCCTGGCAACGTAACTGCATAGTATCATCCGCAGAATCTTGGGTCATTAACCACCAATAGCGAACCCGGTGCACGGTATAGCGGGGTTCCTGAGGTATATGGACGTTAACGGTGATCTAATGGTCATCCCGTCTTTAATCGGTTGGTGATTGAAGACGAGCTGACGGTGATCCCCCCCAATTTCCACTGTACTGTGGCTTTATCTTCATGTATTCACAACGTTGACTTTAAATGGTTTCACTTTCATAATGTACTTTTTGAAACTATGACGTGGTCTAAGGCCTTCGCTATTACTGGGGCAATTTATGGCGTTCTTGATTTGTTGAACGTCTGTGACAAAACTCATATATATTTGTTTAGATGGCCTAAATCATATCCAACATCCATGTATGATATTCGTTCATTTCTGTGTCCTTCAAGCGGCGGCGTATCATGAGGACACCACTTGAAGCCCACGTGTGAGCAACGGCCGTGGTTTGCCACGGATCCTGTAATCCCGTCGTCAATTGGGATCACTGGCGGTCACACAAGTTGACAGGACCACGGTGTATTGTCCAGAGCAGAACAAGATACAGGCAAGTGCAGCGTACGGTAAGATCTAAGGTCCTGAAAACTTCCCGGCTACTTATACGGTGCAACACGGTGATTATGTAATCACGTGTTGATTGAAGCGAGAATGTAAAACTAAAGGGTCCGTGCGTAAGACTGGGGGCACCAGGATTACAGATCCAGTGATTATTATGTAAACGCATACGGTCTACTCTCGACCTTCCACGACATTGCGAAATTTCGGATTGAAATAATTATTCAACTTTCAACAGGTTTTCTACACAGGGCTAGAAAACAAAAGGAGCATCAAAATCGCAGGGTATGCCGTAAGTTGCACAGCAAAGCCGCGTGCGTGACACTTTACGGCTTGCAACATCCTGATGAAAATATTTCAACACTTTAATGGTTGATATCAACGCCGAAGAAAATTAGCAATCTGACGTGTGTAACGTGGTGGTCCCTCTTATCAGTGGGCACGGTGTAGAGCACGTGAATGCATATGCTAGAAGGCTTGTAAGATTTGGCAAACGAAGCTGCCCTTCGAAAATATTTGCGTGTGTCCATGTATGGTAGACTGTGTATTTCACGCCGAAACCTTCAAGCCCAACAAAAGTGCCGGAGAAGGGATTGGATGACAAGATAATGTATTTTGTTAATTGCATGCATAACAAAGCTTTGGTTACATAACATCGCTGGTTCGCCACGTCAAATTATTTAACAATTAACAATTCCGATACTGCCGTGAGGAATCTAAATATTTCAACCATCTATTTGGCTGTCACAGCAAAAAGGCTCGCTTTTTGATGAGGTCTGCCATCACCGAGAGAGGAGCCTTTGGTGCGTAGATCAATAGTGCGCCACATCCAAAGTGATGCGGATTGTAAAATTAATTTACAAATAGTCGGAAACTCAGTATATCGGGCGGTATTCCTGTAATCATGTAGCAGGGACGAATGGCGTGGTTATGGATGAGTATGTTCCATTGGAATGTGTGAAAAATGTCGCAGAAGCATTGGTGCAAAATTTCGGCAGGAAGGTTGATAATCCCCACGGAGTGATAAATAGTAAAATAAAGACTTATTTAGAAAACATCGAGCTGGTCCTGAAGCCTCATATCTACAAGCTTTGATTCCAAGTCAAACTGCGAAATTCACAGCCGATCAGTCACCCTAGCTACCCTAAACCCCCAAGTCCCTGTTTCTGGAAATGTCCCTTTGATGGGACTACCCCGGCTCGCAAGGTGCTGTCCTTGATTATCTCGTGTTGAAAAACATTGAAGACGATGAGGAGCCAAGTATAATTCTCTTAAAAATTGTAATAAATCAGACTGATTAGGAACGCACCTGCATTGGAGTAATAAATATGCAATATTGTACATCAAATAATATCCTCACGAATTCCACAATTACTAATTCTCTCTCTCTCAACGTGACCATCCAGTACTTTTCTACTCCATTGTTGATGAGTGCTTCATCCTTGGCGCCGTCCACTTTGAGTGAATGAGGCTGTAAATCCCTCTTGCGTCCCAGTCAGACGAATAGACCTGAGATCCATCAACACACCGATTGAGAGTCAGCAAGGTAGAAATTCCCGGCGTCTCCCCAGGCAGTGCAGCGCCATATTTGAACAGGCCACGTTTTGAGTCCGCATTACTTCCTAATCAGGAAGGAGGTAGCGGGATATGTGTTAAATTTGATGATGAAACACACCTTTTTATAGGGGGAGTCCACCAATTATTGCAACTTTTCATATGAAGATGCTAATTGTGGACCATGTATTTGGAGGTTAATGTGTGTCAGAACCACTATACACCTCCCAGAGCATCCAACCTATATTGTCAGGAGGTGCTACACTAACTGACACAAGATATTGAGACACAAGTACTTTTATTACAAGTTTATTAAACCCTTGTATATTGTGTATTGCAATAGAGTCAACTCATACTATTTTTAATAATATGTTATCATTGACGGGGCACTGGAGTCCATAATTTGGGTATTATAAGAGCTGGGTGACTTCTCGAGTGAAAAGGTCCGTTAATCACTTCAACAACAATTAAACATCACGTCAACCACATTCGCCACCGTTGCGCTCGCCGCTATCTTCGCACCATTGGGCAATCCAGATCCTGTCGTGCTAATTTTTTCTGAACCGTTGCTAATCATGAACGTGAGGCGTTCGAGCTGTTTAAGACAAATAAAGTACACATCTACGACCAAAGCGCCACCCCCCATACTACTGTAGCAGACGGCATCTTAATACACCCGTCTACCAATAATTTGTCCAAGGCAGCAGAATTTGCAAACAAACTTACAGCGATTCTTGGAAAAAAATCCAGCGCTCTATTCTCTACCCCTCTGTCCAAAATCTCAGATTTTATTTAGACGATGGAATAACTTACAATTATCACAACAAATAGTAAAAGCGGTCAGACAAACGTCTTTAATATCGGTGTGCAAGGTCCCCTGTGTCACTGAATTACTCTACTATCATGGATGGCGGCCTTTTTGACATGAGCAACGCAGCCGCAAAGTACACTGATGGATGACTCGGAAAACCTTAATAAATGAAGGAAACCCATGTAATTGAAAAGTGTTGAAAAAAAGGCACCATAGTGTGGTGCTAACACTGAATGGATCCAGGGAATACTTATCAGGGCATCTGATCGATTTGGGTAAATGAAGATGGTGATGCGTTCATGTTCAACTCACGCACCACATGCAGCATGGCCTATCCGAGCCTTTGTCTCAACTTCCGGGATTGTATTTCATCAACTTACTGGACACGACCTTGGTATGGAATCTAATGATGCTTAATGGATTGCCAATTCTACGTCTGATCTTGACCATTTGAGAATAACCCAGCGATCGATTCCAGCTAATCACAGATGTAAATCACCTCATAGGGCATCAGTAAAATGGTATTTGTTCCGGATGGCTCCCGGAGGAGATCCCCCCATTCTAAGAAGCTCCTGGACGTTGTGGAGCGTGTGGAGCATCCCAGAATACCCCTACCTCCTCCCAGCGTTTAATACCATTTTACTGATGGGTATTGCAATCAGTAATTGGTCTAAACTGCACGCCCTTAATGTGACAGATTGAATGTATAAGTGACTTACCCGTAGCTCAAGATGATGGGTATAACTTTGATCATAGTAGAAGCATTCACCAATTCAGTTATACTCCAGGAAGTCAACGAGCGGTATTGGTACTCTCACACAGTGCACTGAAATCGCGTGGAACCACCATGTTGTATCAACGTTTTCTGAGTGAATTACTGCGAGGCTGTGTTGCGTTCCCCGAAGAAGCACTGGGTATTGTAAAACATATACCTGATTAACATGCTTCCCGAGCACCTTTCTTTGCTGTGACCTTGGAAACACGTGAGACTAGGAATAGGAAGTCTAAGTACGCAGGTAGATGCATGTCACCAAATGAATTTTCATGATGATATGATCGTGTTGAGCTCAATAAGTTATATACCATCATGTCAAATTTTCAAGGTCTTTAAATTAAATCTATAAGTGACTTGCAAGTAGCTCAAGATATTGGGTATGACTTTGATCATAGTAGAAGCATTCACCAATTCAACGGTATTGGTACACAGTGCACTGAAATCGCGCGGAACCACAATGGTTTATCAACGTTTTCTGAGTGAATTACTGCGAGGCTGTGTTTCGTTCCCCGAAGAAGCACTGGGTATTGTAAAACATATACCTGATTAACATGCTTCCCGAGCACCTTTCTTTGCTGTGACCTTGGAAACACGTGAGACTCGGAATAGGAAGTCTAAGTACGCAGGTAGATGCATGTCACCGGATGAATTTTCACGATGATCGCGTTTTGAGCTCAATAAATTATATACCATCATGTCAAATTTTCAAGGTCTTTGAATTAAATGTATAAGTGACTTGCTAGTAGCTCAAGATATTGGGTATGACTTTGATCATAGTAGAAGCATTCACCAATTCAACGGTATTGGTACACAGTGCACTGAAATCGCGCGGAACCACAATGGTTTATCAACGTTTTCTGACTGAATTACTGCGAGGCTGTGTTTCGTTCCCCGAAGAAGCACTGGGTATTGTAAAACATCGAAGGAGGTATAATAAAGCACCTTTCTTTGCTGTGACCTTGTAAACACATGAGACTAGGAATAGGGAATATAAGTACGCAGGGTAGATGCATGTCACCGGATGAATTTTCCTGATGTTCTGATCGCGTGTTCAGCTCAATAAATTATATACCATCATGTCAATTTTATAAGGTCCTTAAAGTGTGAAAAAGTGCGAAACTGGTACGATCACGGCATCATGCATGTTATTCCGTCGAAAGGTGCAGAGACTGAGTACCGCTGCATGTGATAAGGAGCGTGAAGCTGTCCTTATCCGAGGCTTCAATTGGAGGAAAAGAGAATGTGATACGAGTATTAAATGCAATACGAATGAATCCCTGCCATTGAAATGAGGCATTATCTCGGCTCACAGACCTGTGTTCCTTTCAAACGGATCTTTGATTCAATTAAGTAACACTTGCTTTTGGCAACTTATCTATAGACTATAATTGGTACATATCGCCAAGTTTGCCAAAACCTCGTGTCAAGTAGCCGGGCGTCTTTACTTGCTTCCCAAAACGTGTAGTTTTTGGGCCGAGTTCCTTTACCTGTGCGTCATTCGCCTCGAGGCTCGACGCCGCGTTTCCTCATTGTAGTTGGATAACTTGCACTCTTCTTAGATATCCATTTGCTATTTAACAGGCAGCTTTACAGGAATGCTACCATTTCTCATTCGCCTCACTTACAGTAGCGTTATTCATCTCCTTCACCGCATAATGGGAAACCCCAACGATAAGTTCCTGTTTAATAGCAAGGAGTGCGACTTTCGCGGAGAGCCTAGTACACTTCAGCCTTACCTGGTCATACCTATCCTCATGTCTAGGTCTCTTGACAAAGCCATTGTAGAGCGCATCGAGTTCAACAAGGGGGTCAACAGTCCCGAACACGAATTTCTGCTCTGCCATCTGATCGAAAAATGTGATGATTCAAAACAGACTCCCAGGCGATCGTATGTAGTTGTGGAACGACGTAAGGCAGCGGAGTCCGATAAGGAGAACCCCGCAACAGCTCCAACCCCGGGCCCAACTCCTCCCTCAACCCCTCCCACACCGAAATCCTATAAAACTCCCTCCACAACTGATATTCCATCCACAGTTCCTACTACACCCTCTAAAACATCTAAGGGGGGTGTTCCACAATCTGTGGCGAAAACATCGAAACTTACCATACATTCTTCTTCCAATGTCGGTGCGATTTCTGAAGCCATATCCAACTCCAGCGGGAGAAGACCAGCCTCCGATGTATTCCAGTTTACTAATGATGGCACACTTGACTTTCTCGAGCCATGGCGGAATTTCGACACAATTGAATTCTTGGACCTTCGGAAGGTCAAGACGCCTTTTACTCTAGCCATGCTGGCTACACTGGCCAGAGTGATCCACGACCAGGCTGTTGATTACACAGTAATTCCGAATCAATGTTACTGGTTTTCTGCTTGCATATATCGCTTCGTCTCATCATACACGGGAGTCAAGACTTCAATTAAGAACACGAGACGACCGACGGGTACTTCCCGTCAGGGTATGATTCGAGTGCCTATTCTAATGGGCACAAATGGGCGAAAACCTTCATCGCCAGAATGGTTACCTCTCTTCGAAGAGGCTTGGGCCGAAGACGCCGAACAAATCCATGAGTACAATAAGAAAACAATTTCACAAGAGGTGTGTAGTGTGAAAAAGTCCAGGATAAGCGATGACTCACTCTATTTTATTTCAGGAAAGTCTTCGGATGATCAAAGCAGCCGAGCAAAAGGCCGAGGATGAAAGGAAAGGGCGCGAAGAGATAACACAACGTTATGCAGCACTGGAGCGTGCTTATGAACTGGAAAGAAACAAGAATAAGAATTTTGGGCTTTCCATTGGAAACTCTTATAATCAGGTGATGTCCAGGCGGCCGCTGACAGTGGGTTGTCATTTACATCCAGTTCATTTCTAGACTTCACCATGATATGATCTCTTTCCTTTATACCGTCAAAATTTCTATGCTGTCTTTTCTTCCATGGCCATCACCTCAGCTCTCGTCCGTTTTCCGCAACACCCCTCCCCACTGCTACGCTGGCCGTGACTACTTACGTTGTATCTCGATATCCGATATCTGTGAATCTATATCCGTCGTCCGTTATATTGATGAGCCGTTAGAGTATTCTCATTTATTTCTTCCATGATTCTAAAGGGAGGAATGGCTTCGCGAGCCTTGGATGCAAGCTCTACTACATGATTGCTTTCCCCTTAAAAGAAAGACGGAAAAAAAAGAAATTTCTAAACAAAGATCGCCTCGAAAATCAAAGCGAGGAAAGACACTGACAAAGTAAGCGGATGAAAGGCGGCTCGCATCGGTTTAAGTTGTTTCTTCTAGATTTTATCTCATACTATATATTACCTCCATAGTCACCCACCCGACCAGATAGAGTTCCTACACCTTGCATGGCTTTTATTCCATTTTATCATATCAGGGACTGAAAACTTCAAGTTGGACCTGGGCGAATATTAATGGATTTGAGGGGCTGACGTCTAGTAAGGCCTAGAATTGTCTAGTTCTAGTGGGACGATGACTAACACAAAGTCGTCTCTGTACTTCAGTTATGCGGGGAGTTGGCAAACTGAAGTGTCAGACCATGGCAGTGCCTGGTATATAAAGGCTGTACAAGAAAGCTCAATGAGTCCGATGTCAGAATCACTCGTACAATTACAAACAATAGGCGAAACAAACCAGATCATGAGAATATCTAGGATTGTCAACACAGTGAGTGAACTCACTCACACCCCAGTCGCCGGCGACGCTGAATAGCTTGAGCTTGAGGGCTGATGGACGTTTGAGGAGGGAAAGGATGTGTCAATGCTGCACAGAACAAGATGTGAGATAGAGACGTACCTGATTTAAATTTGGGTCGAAGCCGGTGAGACCTTATCTATGTAATCCTCAACAGAGAGGATATGATATCGTGAGCCTGGATAATGGGGCTGTTGCTTAAGGACTTTTTTATAGCCATGTGCAGCATCTACTCCATAGACTTGGTCACCTTGACAAAGACGTCATTGTTAATCTGGATCAGAAAAGAGAAACGGGAGATATTAACGGATGTGGTGGATTAGGTCCGTGCGTACATATGAGACCACTGTGAACAGTGGACGTTTGGGTATCCGCTGGGAGGATTGTGCGGGGATCGTGGGGTTGGGGCCTATGAAAGGGTAGGCCTGACTAGGGTGGTGCTTGCCAAGTGATGCGGGCATCGGATACTCGAGCTTGACGATCTGATTGAGATGGTTTGCTGTGACTACGTTTCTACCGAATCTATTCGTACACATGAGCTCCAATATTACGCTCAGATATGACCATTGCATCTTTTTTCCGCACTTTCGCAGTGACAACAATGTCACATACCTCATGATCATCTAACGACAAAGTTATCCAGCCCTACTGTGGTATTGGGGGAAATGGGGAATGTTCACATGCACAAGACTACTCTTGAGAATATTTGGTTCATTGTGAGTTGTTATGTATATACGAACCTGTGAGAAAGATTTTTTAGCAACCCTTCAAAATGCACTTGAGCAGCAGTATTCAGGTGGCGACAGTATATTTGTTGAGAGTATCAATGAACAATAGGCGAGATCTGGCCTTTTATGCAGTGGGTCGTAAACAGGTTGCATCCATCACCGAGAAAAGCCCTAGCTCCAAAATATTTTAGGATATTCAATAGAGGCTTATTATATATCCACTCCGCCAAATGTTCGAACGGACTCATCTCATTAGTCCGTGTTCTTTGCAATGGGCTGTTAAGCTCCGCCATCGTGGAGTCAGCTCCTGCCGCCTTTGTCTCTTGCCACCATCATCTTGAGTATTACTCGGCCTTCCCTTGAGTAAATTTTCTTTTCCCGCCATCCCGCTCTTTCCAGTTCGTTTTATTGCCCTAAAA
Organism: Hysterangium stoloniferum; assembly: GCA_015178975.1. Taxonomy (NCBI): domain Eukaryota; kingdom Fungi; phylum Basidiomycota; class Agaricomycetes; order Hysterangiales; family Hysterangiaceae; genus Hysterangium; species Hysterangium stoloniferum. The sequence continues at coordinate 234,943 of WHVD01000128.1, forward strand.
CTCATAGTTTAAATTGATTTTTCATGTATTTACTATTAGTTTGGCATGCTGTTGGGGCTCGTTCATGCAAACATGGACGGGGACAAAGATGGTTAACGATCCAACATGTGAGTGGCGGGTTTAGAATCCAAGCAACTTGTGGATCTTTAAAAGTGTAGTCAAAAGATGGTAATAATTATATTCAAGATGTTATTGCGTCTTTTATACTAATAATATTAACTAATTACTAATATTTCCGGATACGGGATATCGAGTTGCCGGCCCCACAACATAACATTGGTGAGCCGCTGACCTCGTTACACTGGAATGTGATGGAGTCGTCGGGAACCTTTACTAATATATATTATATTATATTACCAATACTCCCCCTCAATGAGATATCCCGATTATTAATAAAATCCCAATTTCTTCTTTAAATAGTTATGCTGGTTTAAGTCCAGCCCTTTCATCATAATATCCACCGGGTTTTCCTTTGACTGAACGTATGTAAGTGATGCCTCGTTAGAGACCACTTTCTCACGAATGAAATGATAAGCAACTTTGATATGCTTTGTACACGTGTGAAATGTTGCATCATGAGCAAGTGAAATTGCACCTAGATTATCTGATTTCATAGCTGTTGGATCATTGCTGATATCAAACCCTAAATCTGTAAGTAATTTCTACAACCAAGTCAATTCTTTGGCTCCTTCGGTTAAGGCAATATATTCGGCCTTGGTTGTAGATAATGCAACAGTTCACTGCTTCTTTGAGCTCCAAGCGACACATCCTCCATTAATTAATACAATGTAACCACCAATTGATAGCGCATCATCCCGATTTGCATAATCTGAATCAACATAGATTTCTATTTCGATTTGATTGCTTGATTTATAAGTAATGCCATCATCTTTGGTTCCTTTAAGGTACCTTAAGACATGTTTAATAGCCGTCCAATGTTCATTTGAATAGAAATTTGTAAACTGGCTTAAATGTTGAACGGCAAATGATATATCAGGCCGAGTTCCCAGTGCCGCATACATGAGTGATCCAACTGCCTTTGCATAAGGTTCATTGATAACCGGTTCACTTTTGGAATCTGGTACCGGCACGGTTAGCTTTGTCGATTTATTAAGGGTGTGGATACTGGATTTGCGTCCTGCATTTGGAAACGGGATACATAGGATGACGTTGATATATGTGCCTTGCGATATTTTGAGTGTTCCAATTTCACGATCCCTTTGTATTTGTATTCCTAGTATTTTCTTCATGTCCCCTAAGTCGGTCATAGTGAAATTATTATTTAATTCTTGTTTGATCCTTGCCATGCCGTCTTGTGTATTTGCAAATAATCCTAAGTCATCTACATAGGCTGCAATGACCTCAATGTTTGGTCCATTGATTCTAATGAATATACATTCATCAGCGGCACTTTGGATGTAGCCTAAATCGAGTAATGTCTTCTTTAAGCAATGATGCCAAGTGTGGCCTGCCTGTTTTAGTCCATAGAGTGCCCTATATAATTTGAGTACTCTGTCGGTTCCATCATTAAACCCGTCCGGCTGTTTCATATAGATTTCCTCTTCCAGAATAGAGTTCAAATATGCGCCTTTGACATCCATTAATCCTATTTCCCAATTTAGTGCTGTCCCCAAAGCAATTAGTGCTCTGAGTGACGCAAATTTGAGTACCGGTGAAGTTATGTCATAGTAGTCCATTCCAGGACACTGTGTGAAACCTTGTGCAACTAAGTGACCTTTTGCCTTTTCAAATTTCCCTTCTGGGCTTGTTTTGGTAGCATATACCCAACGGCATCCTATCGCCATCCTGCCAGGTGGTAAATCGATTAATTTCCAGGTACCAATTTGTCGGTGCTGTTCTATTTCTGTTTCCATAGCGGCAATCCATATTGGTGAGTAATTTTGGGAAATTGCCTCTTTGTAATCTTCGGGAGGAGTCACAATTTCTCATGTCACCATTACTTTATCTGTAAACTTTGATTTGGGCCAGGCATTTGGGTTATTAAGCGTCCGGTAGTCTGGTAAGGTACTATTATTAATTCTTGAACTGTGCCATACTTCTTGTGGCTGAATGTCCGGTTGTGATGTAACTTCTTCAATGTAGGCCTCTGTGGGTGCAATTGACGTATTTGGTGTGATGACCGTACTACTGGGTCGCTTGGCATTGAAACTCTCCCCCTCAGGTGGGACAGTAGTTATTTCTTCGCCTTCATTTTCTCCAGGTATTGGGTATAGTTTATTATCTGTGTTGTCAAATGTAATATTCCTAGAAAATTGAATACGCCTAGTTTTAGTATTGTAGTATTTCCAGGCTTTAGTATTTTCAGATATTCCTGTAAATATATGCTCTTCCACTTTGGGATCCAATTTTGATCGCTGTTCATCAGGTACCATTACCCAACATTTGGTCCCGAATTCTTCTAATCGTGACACATCTGGTTTCTTACCAAAAAATGCTTCATGGGGTGTTATGTATGTCAGTTCCAAGAGCTCGGGTAGGTGATCGGTTCTTGATATAGCATGCATATGAAATGGCTTCTGGCCATAAGGTTTTCGGTAAATCTTTTGCATATATCATTGCCCTTGCATGTTCGACTATTGTGCGATTTAGCCACTCGGCTATCCCATTTTGGGCAGGGGAATAAGGTGCTGTTGTTTCTGTAATTATTCCTTCTTCTGCGCAAAAATCCTTGAATAATTTGCTAGTGTATTCTCCACCATTATCTGTCCTAATTCGTTTCAATTTCTTGTTTACTTGGTTTTCAACAAACACCTTGTATGTTTTGAAGTGTTTCAGGGCCTGGTCCTTTGATGTGTCTGTAAATAAAACACTGTGCCTTGTTTTAATATCCGTGAACAAGTAAAAATACTTCTCATGATTTGGTCCTTCAGTTGCAGCTGGTCCCCATACATTGGATACAGTTAACTCACCTATCTCGCTTACAGACTCTTCCGCCCATTTTGGGAGCGGCTCCACATGTGCCTTTCTGTTAAGTGCCGTGTCGGGAACTTATTCCGGAACTATCGGGAAGTCACCGGGAAGTCGGAAACTCGTGGATAGGGTCAGGACGTCGGCTTCAGCTTATGTGCTGCGCCTCTACGCAAACGCTCAATGTCCTTAATTTCGGAAATGAACTAACGACGGAAGATACAGATATTCAGAGTTCCGAAGAGTTCCGAATATTGAGCGTACAGAAAGACGGGAGGAGGAATAAGAAACTAAGTCGATATCAGATCTAAAGTAAAGTACAAATTCGCGGAAACTAATATAAGTCTACTCGTTATTGTACTACAAACTGAGACCATAATAAGACGGAAATGGAAGTGTTCTTAAAACGGAAATACAATAAGACATATTAGGAAGACAATATTCCGAGACGGGAATACAACAACAAACAAGTGAATACTTGTCAACGGACAAATTACCAAATGCGGAACAAACGAAGAACGCGGATGATACAGTAACTATGATGTTCCGTAGTCGGATATCGGATATCGAAAGTGGGAGATCGGAAGTCGGATATTGAAACATCCGGGAACGGGTCGTAACAGTACCCCCCTGTTAGGCTGAAATCCCATAGAGGCGATTAGGTACTGAGTGTTTGAAGCGACGGCTGACTGTTATGTGTCGTGAAATTTACGCAATTATGGAGGTGAGAGTTTCGGTTATTATTCTGAGTATAAAAACCTCCAAATATTCGAATTAACATTTTTGTTTCTTTATCCACGACTTGTATGTCGATTTGTCGGCCGTTATTCATCACTACCCCGGAAGACTCAGATACCGAAATATCCGTACTTCAAAAGATGTCGAAGGTTGCAGAACTTCAACAAAAATGCCAGAAAATGGAGGAGTTGAAGCGACGACAGGAGGAGGAGGAAAAAGCGTTGATGCAGGAGTTGAAAGATGCGGAGGAGGCGGAAAAGCGGGAATTGGAGCGGGCGAAGGCGGAAAAAGAAAAAGAGTTGGTGAGGTTGCGGAAAGTGATGGAGGATCGGAGGTTGAAGGAAGAAGAAGTGAAGAAACAACAAGAAGCTGAGGCGGCGGAAAAACGTAAGGAGGTAAGGGAAGGAAAGGTGAGTTCAATTCCATAGATTTCCGTGGTTCCAACCGATAACTGTTACGTACAGCAAAAAGCCGTGGAGGTGGAAGTAGAGGGAGAAGCTGGGCCTTCGAGTCCTAAAGTGAGTGTATCTGTAACGGGAATGGTAGTCGTTTAACTTTCGAAACAGAAACCAAAGGTCAAAGCTCCGGAACGGATGGAAATTGCCCATGACACTCCATGTGCTCGATGTTCCGTACGGGATATAACTTGTTGGAAACAGAAGGTAAAATGGGGTGGAACTTGTTATCCTTGCGCGGTCCTCAAACTTCCGTGCACTCTTGCTGCGAAAAGGGTTCCGAAAAGCGAAAAGGCTCAAAAACCTACCATCGCGGAAGATTCAGGAGCAACCAAAACTGCGGAAGCTAAGTTGCCGAGTACGGATGGTATGGGCGTTGAGCTCCTTAAGGAATTGGTCGATACAATGGTCTTCATCGGGGTTGAGATGCGGGAAATGCGGGAAACACTGGATCGCCATAATGAGATCCAGGAGAAGGGTTTCCGTTCGTTGGTCTGGAATTTCCAGAGGCAAAACGATTTCCTGGAGAAGATGATGGTTAGTATTGGTGTAATCGCGGTATCTGAACGATTTGCCGATAAGGCGAAAAACCAGCCGAACGATCCATTGGCGGAGTGTGTGGAGCGGAGATGGGGGTCGGGAAAAGAGGAGAGTGAAGATGAGGAGGTACAGGATATGGTGGAAAGTGCGGAAATTGCTGAAGAGCCGGAGGTTGGGACGGAAGGTGGATTTGGGGTGTCAGAGACTTTAAGATAGATTTTAATAATATTTTTTTTTTGACTTGCAAAACCTAAAACGAGTGTGAAAACGGAAGTGTCGGAAGTTGATCAGAAAGGAACAGAAAGATTAGAGTGATGATAAAGGTCCGGGTTTGCCTGGATAAGCCGTGTGGAAGTCAGTAACAATTTCCATAGCATGTCCAAGTTCCGTGGCCAATATCCATGAAGTTTCCTCGTCAGTACCTTCATAACCTGCCCATTTAACTAAATAGAGCAATTTACAAGTACGTCGGCGATTGTCGATTTTAGAATCCAATATTTCGGAAACTTCGAATTCGGGTTCTCCATCAATGATGACCGGAGGGGACGGAGGTTGAGTACGTTCCGGGAATGAGTTGGGAACACAAGGTTCTAACATGGAAACGTGGAAAACGGGGTGGACTGCTCGCATACTGTCGGGAAGACGGAGAGTCCATGAAAGTGAACCGGCTTGTGCTATAATTTCAAAAGGTCCTAAGAATTTCTCAGCGAGTTTTTTAGAAGGTCAGGTAGTAGGGAAGAATTGAGCTTTTACAAAAACCTGATCACCAACTTTAAAATTAGGAGGCGGGATCCTGTTTTTGTCCACGGAACGTTGATAATGTTCCTGTGCGGAAGAAATAGCTTTCCGAAGTTCTTGATGTAATTCGTCGAGGTCGGTAATAAATTCTTGAGCATGGACAGAAGCCAAATCTCGTTCGGAATGTACTGTGAGATTCGGATTATAGCCTTTATTGGCGAAGAAGGGAGATATGCCGGTGGTTGCATTCGGGGAGTTATTGTAGGCGAATTCCGCGATCGGAAGAAGGGATTTCCAGTTGTCCTGTTGGTAATTACAATAGATGCGGAGATATTGTTCCAGTGTTTGATTAACGCGTTCCGTTTGTCCATCACCTTCTGGGTGATATCCCGAGGTGAAGTGTAGTTTCATGTCGAGGGCTTTTCCGAGGGCCTGGAAGAAATGGGAGACGAACTTGGAGCCTCGATCGGAAGTTACGTGAGATGGAACTCCGTGTTTGGAAAATACGTGAATAATGAAAAGTTCCGCTAATTGTAAGGACGTGATTGTATCATGAGTGGGTATGAAAATGCCTTGTTTCGAGAATCGGTCCACAACGACTAGAATGGATGTAAAGCCTTCGGAAGTCGGGAGCTGTTCGATAAAATCCATGGAAATTGAATTCCAAGGTTTTTCTGGTATCGGGAGTTGCTTGAGAAGGCCGTACGGCTTATGCCTCTGGGTTTTGGAGCGTAAGCAGGTGGTGCATGACTTACAGAACTGAGTTACGAAATCTCGGAGGTTGGGCCAAGTATATTCTCTACGGATTAAACCAAGAGTATTGTTGATGCCGTAATGTCTGGAGATTGGATGATCATGTTTATACTGAAGTACGCGGAGTTGAAGATTGTCGGAATCTGGAACGTAGATATGTCCATCGAGACGGATAAAACCTTGAGAGTCTTGTGACCATCGGGGTTGGTTGGGATTGTCGGGAATGTCTAAATGTGGCTTGAGGGCCGGGTCGGAAGTGAGTGCGGAAAGGATATCTTGATGTAATTGCTCAATGTCCATAATCATGACGCTATGCATAATTGGATAGTAAAGGGAAGTTGCTCGGATAGATGCAGAAAGTTGTTGCATTGTAAAAACTGGTTTCAGGTTATGTGGATTAACAACAGCGTAGTTACTTTCCCCCTCTTTAGGATAGACGTCCCATCGTCGAGTCATGGCATCTGGTTTTCCACCAAGACGTCCGGGTCGGAAACGGATAATCATGTTGAAAGCGGAAAGAAATTCAGACCAACGGGCCTGCCGGCGGGTTAAAAGTTTAGTGGTAGAAAAATATTCGAGATTTTTGTGATCGGTAACGACGTCAACGGGAGTTGCGGAACCTTCGAGATAATGGTGCCAATGTTTGAAAGCTTCAAAAATTGCCAAAAGTTCCTTATCATGAACGTCGTAATTGAGTTCGGATACTGAAAGTGTCCGAGAAAGAAATGCGACCGGATGAATTTCACCGTCGGACTCTTGAATGGAAAGAATCGCGGCAATTGCATAATCAGAAGCATCGGTTTCCACAATAATCGGAAAATCAGGTTTCCAATGGGAAAGAATTGGGGCCGAAGTGAAAGCATTTTTCAAAGTCTGGAAAGCGGAGCGGCATTTATTGTCAAAAACCCATGGTTGAGTTTTACGGGTAAGACGAGTGAGCGGTACTGTAACATCCGAGTAGTTCCGAATAAAACGACGGTAAAAGTTGGCGAAACCTAAAAATGATTGAATGTCCTTGACCTTCCGTGGTTCGGGCCAGTCATGGACAACTTGAACCTTGGTTTCATCCATACGGAGACCATCAGGGCCGATGATGAAACCTAAGTATTCAATAGAATCCATGTCGAAATAACATTTTTTACCGTTGGCGAAAAGACCATTTTTACGGAGTCTTCGGAAGACTTCACGGACCTGTTCATCGTGAAGAGCGGGATCCTCGGAAAATACCAAAATGTCGTCCAAATAGACTATAACACATACGTCAAGCATGTCGGAAAATATATCATTAACAAAACGTTGAAAAGCGGAAGGGGCGTTGGTAAGGCCGAACGGCATAACCAACCATTCAAAGGATCCATAGCGAGTTCAAAAAGCAGTTTTCCATTCGTCACCCTCGGCAATTCGAACCAAATGATAGGCGTGTTTGAGGTCTATTTTGGTGTAAATTTGAGCTTTCCGTGGGGCGTCGAGTAAGTCGGTAACGAGTGGGAGTGGATACTTATCTTTCCGTGTGATGGAATTTAATCCTCTGAAATCGACACAGAGTCGAAGGGAGCCATCCTTTTTACGGACGAAAAGGACGGGTGCTCCATACGGAGACTTTGAGGGACGGATAAAACCTATCGACAAATGTTCATCCAGGAACTCCCGAATAGACGAAAGTTCTGATTGGGATAATGGGTAAATTGGTCCTAATGGAGGGTTTGAACCGGGCTCAATATCGATTTTTAAGTCGTAGGGCCTATGTGGTGCAAGCCTGTCAGCTTTTTGCTTACTGAAAATGTCCGCGAAATCATGGTATTTTTCGGGAACTCCTTCCAGATCGGCTTTTAGCTCGGATAATTCTGGAGTCGCAAAACATCCAGATGCTTCATCAACTTTTAAGCTGATCGAAAAACATTGCGAACCATCCAGTTTACTCGCCCTAACAAATGCCGAAGCGTTGATGAGAGAGATTTTTGGGGGCTCGGAAGTTTCGATAGAAGCCGGAGATGCCGTTGATGCCGAAAAGGCGTTGGCCGGAATAGATGCTGCAGGAGGAACGGAAGTGTCGGGAGTCCGGAAAGTAATACTGCCCAATACCCAGTCAATCAACGGATTATATCGGGTGAGCCAGTTGTATCCAAGAACTGCCGAACAGCTAGAGTCCAACTGTGTTACGAAAAATGTAACCGTCTGGGATGTTCCACAAGGGAACCGGATAGACATGTCGCAGGCTTGAGTAATTGCCATATTGCTAGTGCCGTCAAACAAACACAAGGAAATTGCGGGAACAGAATGGAGTTTCAGATTATGTTTCGTGGCAAAGGTGGTATCTACAAAACAGTGTGTGGAGCCGGAATCTATTAGAGCTCGGAACACTAAATTTCCAAGAAAGTCAGAGATGAGTTTTACAAATAATGAATCGGGATTAGAGAGAGCGGACGCGTTGAGACGGACAACCTCGGAAACACGGAGAGAGTCAACGCAACCCTCTGTCCGTGCAGATTCCGGAGGGTTGCTTACTCTTTTTTCGACTCCGTGGCGGGTTTATCCTTAGACGTTGTAGTCGTAGTGGAAGTTGCCGCGCGAGCCTTGGAAGAGCTAGATTTAACGGTACAGTCGGAAACCTTGTGTCCGCCTTTTCCGCAGAAAAGGCAGAGGTCGTTGTCCATACGCCGTTGTTTCTCCTTCGGGGTGAGTTTACCGTCGGTACCCAACAAATGGGAAATGTCGGGTTTGTCGGAAGTTGACTGTTTTTCCT